>JAMKCH010045320.1:0-14034 GCA_023653785.1 Ophioderma brevispina | reverse complement strand
GCATAATGACGTCACCTTCAACTTTAGATGAGACAAAGTATATAAACAAAGTGCCGCTACTCACCAAAAATCTGTCTGTGGGATAGAGATCCTGAGGTGGAAAAAGCCAGAAAACGACTCGCTTGTGCTCATCGTGCAAACCTTTTTACAATTTACACACAACTTGAAACTGATCTGCAAGTTACCCGCGACGTATCGATGAAATTATTCACGAATTGGCGAACGCAGTTTCTCAACATCACGAGGCTGGACGTAGCCAAGCCGTTTGGAAAGCCATTGACAAAATCATCTGGAAAAAACGCCTCAGTTCTGTCGTTAATGCAGAGTCAACTGAAGCTAGAATGGTTAAAACAGCTATTTTCATGGTTTCATCCACCCCCGGTGGATTTGGATCTTACTCCCCTGGATGCAATACCACAGGCACACGACGTGAACCCGGGCCCAATTACACTGGAAGAGCTTCATAAATCTGCTCGTCTAACACCTACCTGCCTACCGGCAAGTCAGCTGATCCGGGCGAGCTTCCATCAGACATTATCGGCGTTCTTTCCCTTTTGGATTGCATCCTCTCTTCGCTCGCTGCTTGAAAAACCTCCGCAAATATGGCGTCATTCCATCATTGTCGCCATCCCAAAGGGAAACAGCACTCTTCTTACTAACCAGCGTGGACTTAGCCTCATGTGCGCCAATGCTAAACTGTTCAACCGCATTCTGCTTGTTCGACCTAGGGAGAGACTCGAGATGATACTTCTACCATGGCAGGCAGGTTTCAGACCCGGCCGCAACACTGTTGAGCAAATCGTTTGCCTCCGAATGGCAGTTGACGCTTGTCATGCTAGGAAACGAAACATGGTTGTTACCTTTGTCGACTTTTCCAAAGCGTTTCGACAGTGTTGATCGCAGAGCCCTTAGAGACACTCTTGCTTTTTTATAACATCTCTGAGACAGTCATCAACGCCATTATGTCCCTGTATACAGACACCACTGCGTGCGTCCGTACATCATCTGGATGCACCGATGAGTTTGACCTGCAGGGGGACACTCTCGCTCAATACTTATTTGTTATTGTCATGAATTATATTATGCGTATTTCACTCACTGCTGAGGACGGTTACACAGTGAGATGGCGTATGTCGGCACGACATGCTGCCGTCAGAATCCCTGCGCTTGCATATGCCGATGATGCCTTATTGTTGTCCGACAATGGAGAGTCTGTCCAGTGCCAATTGCATCGCTTCGAGACAGCATCAGCAAAGGTCGGATATTCATACCCTTTCAGGTACCACCCTCGCGGCAACTGGCGTGGGTTGCAGCTCGGAAACTCACAACAGTGTGGAAGACAGGGCCAAAATGCATCTGTTTAAGTCTACTGTGGAATCTGTTCTTTTGTACAGCTGTGAAGTTTTAGCTATCACAGAATCTCTGTGCAGTCGCATTGACGCTTCCCATTGTGCCCTGATACGCTACTGCCTTGGTGTGCACTTCCCGGAACGGACTTCAAACACGAATTTGTATGCCCGTTCTCAGATTGAGCCCGCAACTCTGACATTGACTCGTAACAGACTTCGTCTTGTAGGCCATGCCCTCCGGAGGCCAGACCTGCCACTTGCTATGTTTCTGCACCCGAAAAAACAGGCTACTTACTGAACCCTATCGCCACGGCGGCGCACTTCTCCGTACTTTCCAAGATCAACTCGTTGACGACTTGAGTGCCATTGGTTTACAACTTAATATGGCCGTTGATGCCGCCCAAAACCGTTCTGAGTGGATGCAACGTGTGAATGCATTAAAAAAACTTTGATCAGAACGCCCCGTGTCTCCTCTTAAGACACGTGTTGTCTATTTCCATAGTCACAGTGTATAGGGAAAATTACATTTTTCACCAAAAAAGGTAGGAATATCGGATTTTCATGCGTTTTTGGCTGTAGTCAGAGAGAGCATTTTAGTGCTTTGATAATGTTTTTGACTCCGTAATATTGCGAAATATCACATTGCTACCCTAAATCCAGTATTTTCATACCTTCCTCAACTTATGACGTCATTATGTTAATATTGGTACTTATTTTGATACCAGTGGAAAGAAGGAACTTGAACCTATTATGTGGTACTAAATTTATAGAAATCAGATGTCCAGTAAGGAAAATCACAGAAGACCCTTGGGGTTGCAACCACCGCCTTCTGGAGTTTTGTTACAAAAAATGGCTCAGGTAGACAAAGGCTTCCCCCGAGCCTAAAACAACACCACACATCTTTTCCCCACCATCAAATGTCGCTCTTCTCCCACCATCTCTCCCCCCCCCCCAATTATGGTGTTTGTGCCGCCATTGAAAAACTGCATTCAGTTAAAACCAATTGTTCCTAATTATTTCACTCATTTGGTTGTATCCCGTGGTGATATGCAATACTACACAATCAATAGAGCTAAATATTTACACGTATTGGCGGAAATACTATTTTGATATTTTAATGTATAAAAGAACATTCCATTGTTACCTGTACTCCTACCAGTGAACTTATTCAATTTCCGCATTTGGATCATTAGATTTCCAGTGCGAGGGGTGAACCAAATGGTATTAAATATTGAAGTATTAAGTGTAGTTATTTTTGAAAAAACACATTACAGTGTTTCGTGAGGGTTCTTGAACAAATGTTCACGGTTTACAAACTTCTAATCTGCATTACGTATCATCCTGTGATATTAATTCTGTGCCTTTTCTTTAAGTACCAATTAAAGATTTCATCAATTTCATAATATATTAGTTATCCATTCATTAAATCAATAATTTAATTTACATATCTCTATACATAGCCATACACATGTTACACCCATGCTAACGCATTGGTTTCATCCATTCAGTGAAATTTTGAAGAGGGTCAAATTCACTTTTAATTTGATCCAGAAACATGACGGCGCGTAAATGTAAGTATATTTTATGTATAAGTCAAAAGTAGCATTTCCTTTGCACTAGGAGGCAATGTTCACAGATTTGTTCAGAACCAGTTTTATATAATTAATTACATAATTGACTCAGCGCTAAATTAGGTTAAGTAAGAAATGTTTAACGGTATTTGTTCGTTTGGTTTCCACTGAGAGTTGTACGGCATAAATAATGTGCACATATCTTGCAGCTAACCAAGTATGTGCAGCCTAGTTGAGTTCGATTTGTATTCCTTTGCCACCTTTTAGGGTTATGTTTTTTACAACATTTGAGAAGGTCAATGCCACAGGCACAAACACAAATCTATTACAAACATTTTTATCCTAAAAACAAAATATCACAATACCACTACTACAATTACTACATATACTCGAAAAAGCAAGAGTATACCTGCCTTTATCTATTTCAGTACAGGTGTTGTGTTTAAGGGGTGGAACTAAGGTGGTTGTAACTTTAAGCTTTTAAGGTGCGTGTTCCGATCGTCTTTGGGACCCCCTGATTTAACCGGAAGTAGTATCGATTTTGATATCAGATGAAAGGCCGTATTTTTCTCATTCTCGTCATGAAATTTGAGCCCTCAAATCCATTTCATTCCCAAGATATAAACAAAAAACCGCCGTTTTAGTGGTTAACCATCAATATTAGCACAGTATTGAATAGGGCTTTGCAACATGCATTATTGCGTCTACCATCAAAACCGCAAGTTTGTTTCCCACGGTACTTGATGGGGTGTATGTGCAAGTGCCAGGCTCTCATATCAAGTAGAGAACACAATACACATAAATCGGAACAAGCACCTTTAATAATTTAAGAAAACTGACAGTACCACGCGTGGACTGACGTAAACCTCATGATCTTGATATCGTTGTAAGTTCGAACACCGTAGCTAGTCAACGTGGAAAGTCCCTGGACAAGCAGGGGGTTATTCCGTTGACAATGGATAATTTGCTTTCAAAAAGTAAACTATTATAACTGCCACGCTTGCGATAGAGTCTGTATGCAAATTCTTCATATTTGACTAAAATTTGACATTTGGTTCCAATATGCTGATCGGCATAATTACATTATAACATTCGCACATACAATGTATCATGCGATTTATTCCGTTAACGGAATAAAGCACATGATACCAAGTGGGTGTGAAGGGTATAATGTAATTATGCCGGCTGATCAAAGTATAGCTTTGCCCTAAACTTTTACATGTATAAGTCTAAAACAATTTATTTGTGTGAAATTCAAGTAATTTTGTAATAAAACCACTCCAGGGTGTTGTTATTTCAATGGCTCCGCCTGGCACAAATAAAAGCAAGAAAAATACACATCACAGTTGGGTAAATTTCTCTCTGAGCCCTTCCGATTGGTCCATAATCTCCTTATTTATGTTAACAATGCCTTAAGGTTATCGATTACCTACTGGTATATAATTTAATTTTTGATTAATACCTACTGAAAATGAAAGGAAAAGGCTGGAAAATACCACCTGACTTCTACTTGAAACTAGGGCCAGAAAGTGAACAACGTCACATTCTTTAAGATCCAACACTTTCCCATCCATCCGTACCAAAGGATCTTAAAAGAACCCCCAATTCATCACTCCGCTCTGCTGCCAGGCACAACCTCGGGCTACGAACAAAAAAACAACTCTAAACAAAATCAAATAAAGCTCCCATATCTAGATCAGATCAAAAGCCAACGCATTGAATATAAGTGATTTGGCCCTTAATGCGCATACCTCCAAACTCCAACCTTTTTGGGTGTCAGAGTCACTGTCCGGAGACCAAGAACAAGATGTTTTGGAGGGTGTGCAAGATTTCATATGTACCCCTCGTTGAATTTCTACATGTAACAAATTCTTTTTATTTTTGGCCTTAGGGTTAGGGTATTTGGTTTTAGTGTAAGGCCCTAAATAGAAAACAATTTTTTTTCTGTACAAGAGGGGGTACATATGGAATCTTTCCTGAGGGTGTCAAGAAAATCTTGACAGCTAGGTCTACCCATGCAGCCCAAGAAAAAAGATGGAACAACATTTATTCGCAGTAAATATATTTTGGACACACTATTACTATCATGACCTTCTAAAGAAGTAATGAAGGGGACCCCAAACAATAATAAAAATAAACACAAATGATTAATAGTTATTTTAATTTAATTCTTTGTGAATGCATAGGAGAATAAAGCGCGAAACCCATCCTGATCTACGAATATGGATGTTCTTGTAGTATTTTCCTAACTCAAACAAATTTCGAGGATTTACAACCCCCTAATCTTACTTTCCCTGGTTTTCAAGATTGTCTCAGAGAAATCAACGATGGACTTTGATGTCCAGGGTAGGTTAGAACAAATAATGCCATATCGGTTACATGAAGCTTTTCCTTTTGTAGGTTTTTAAAGACACATCTGATCCACTCGGAAGATGCAAATATTCGACATTTGTGCAGAGAAAAAACTAAAAACGTGACAGAAAGGAAGAGGGAAACAAGCAGTGTTCAAGAAAATTGTTCCATTCAAAAAAGTTTAAGAAGTCATTAATATTATTACTCTTGATATCACCAAAAGGGCTTTGGAATTGTGATACTATATTTAAAGGATTCGAGTGTTGTATCTTTGTTATTTTCGTATTCCTGTCCTCTTCATAAAGATCCCGTGTAAGGTGTGTCTGTATTGACGACTAACCCACAATATACATGTGTGTGGTGTAAAGTCCATCCAGAATATGGGATAGGGGGCCTACATAACGGTGGGATGACGTTCATGCGACATGACGTTCTGTAACTGTTTTTAAGTACCAACCATCCAAAAAATATTTCAATGATGTCGATTGCTCAAAAGTAACCCTTGTTTTCCTTCGCTTTAAGTTATACGGCAAGAGCTAACAGTATTTATTCTGGTTGAGTTTAGCAAATTAATGTAGCAGATACCGGTCACGGCTGTCTGATGTGGGTATACTACCAGATGCGACGTCTAAACCATATAAGTCCTAATGTATTTTCTCCGAAATGGAACATGGGAAGAAGTTGTAGTCAACTTGTTTTCAAAAGTTTTTTAAAAATATCCTGCTAAAGGTAGGTATAGTTAAAAAATCCAAAACTTTCAGGCGTTAGCGCATACCACATTTTCGTAGACGTAGTGCAATTTAAAGAGGCTGAAACACGTTAAACACTGTGCCAGGATCAGATCTGCGATGAGAAAGCCGGACTGTGCGTATTTGCGGCACGCGAAGACATCTCCAAATCTGGCAACAACTTGTAAAGATAAAAATGGTAAGTTTCTATAATTTGTTTTTATTAAGGATATTTATTGAACTCGCAAAAATCAGTGTTAACGTTTTGTCTACGACCTTTGTGGTTTTTTGAATTAATACTAGAACAATGTATTTTCGCGTCATTATGAAGCCGACTACAGCATACGTGGTCCTATGTCTCTCTTCGGTGTAACTACCAAACGAGTTGTGGGTATCAGCAGAAGAGTGTTGTTAAAATGGTGTAAGATCCGGGTGTAATGGTGAGTACAAACTTCAGATTAGGTTATGTTTTTGACATTGCAGCAGTGCCACTTTTGTTTCATTGTTATGCAAAATTATTATCATAAATCTTAACTGTGTTATTCTATAACTATGAGGACAGGTGCATAACTCCTGCGTCCGAAATTACGTTTTTGCTAGCACGTAATGCAATGCCAAACATTTCATGGCCGTTAGCATATTTATCGTAGACGGCGAGGACTGGTGCTGTTATAATGGTACTTTTTTGTTGCACTCGAAGAACACTCCAACATTGGTCAACTAGCATGCCGCTAAAATTGTAAGTTTCTATAATGGTAAATTAACGTGATATGTATCGATCATATTACTCGTAAAAAATCATGGTTTAAATGTAACCCTGCGACTGAGGTTTAATTATGCTATTGAACAAGGTCAATTAATTTGTAGATATCAAATACGGTATTTACGGTCAATAGAAACAAGACGACGGCGGACATGGCCTGTGTCTCTTGGTGTACTGCTTAGACGAGTGACAGTAGAAGAGTTGTTGCTGAAATTGTGTAGATTCCGAGTGTAACTATGAGTACATGGTGGTAAATTCTGCTGTTGGTAATTTACCTTTCGTTTAGATTGTGGAAATGCAGCAAAAACAACTGTTTGTCTCATTGTTACGCAAACATCAATTGCGAAGCTAAAAATTATGATGTAGTCAGAGTTACTGATTGCAATTTGTAATGTTTGTGTTAGACCTCTAACTATGAGGTCAGGTGTATGAACCTTCTGTCTTGAAATTTACTTTCTTGAAGGTTTGAATATAATTCTGTCTCATTTTATAATATGTAGCAAATCAAATATTAAACAATTCGTTTTATAACAGATCAAAAATTGCAATATCGTGTATGAATTCACAATTGTCTTGCCCTGTACAATTAGATAAGAATTTATCATATAAATAACTCTTCGAATGTCGATTATGACATTGTTATTATTTTCAGAAAAATTTATAATGTGGACTCAATTCTGTGGTCCAAACCTTCTTATTAACTATTTATGACACTGGGTCCAGGTTCACCCCTCTCCCACACTGCGTTGCAAGACTACGATGCGTTACGTTGCGTTGCGACCGCGATTCACAGCGAACTCCTGCGATAAAATCATCACTTTTTTGATGTATATAAAAACCAATTAACGTAAGTGCTTCAAGACATGATCTGTATAACGACATAACTATTCGTTACAGGACTATCTTTCTTAGCAAGACATGTCAGAAAAAAATTGACTTAAGTGAGGGATGCAAAGACATTTTGCTCAGAGGCAAAGTAAAGAAAGGCAAATCATAGCATCTCAAGACATAACTTATGGGTTAAGAGAAATTCTTTGTCAGAGAACCGTTGCTTAAAACCGGCTTCAAATCCTATGGTTGTTTTCAGCAGCCAGGGACTTTTATGCAAGACAGGTCTCATTGTCTGTACACTATGACTTGTACACAAACCATGGCTCAACAACAACCATAAGATACATGCCCTCCTAAACCCCCAGACACATTTGTCATTCTTTAACAATGTGTGAAATTTGTTGAGACCAATCATAAATCGTAATTTGTAATAATATAATATTTATAATTTTATATCCGCACCCATTGGTTCGACTTATATCATGGCCGTCACAACCTCTTTTAAGGTAAGCATACTAGGCGTAAATTATTAAATATCATATCCACTGAGCACGTCTCAATTCGAATGCATGGCCATTAATTGTGTTTTGTTTTTTCATATATTTTATAAAACAGAGAGGACGGTTATTAACATTTAGCGGCATCAATCTTGAACGGTTCAATCTCCCCAATTCTTGTTAGCCTTGGGGGTAAAGAATGCACGGAAGGTACGAAACAAATGTTTGATAAAAATATACACTACGTCATTGACAGACCGTTATGGCAGCTTACTCTCGATTGTGTGTTTTTTTTTCGATTTTTTTTTTTTTCTTTTAAAGGGGCCATTGCCTTGTCCTTGCCTAGGATGTTCTTCCGTCAACGTCGGACGTATCCTCCCATGACTCTTTCAAGTTGTTCATCTTATCTTGGGCCACGTCTTGTCCTAATTGCCTGAGTTGTTCCTATTTTAAGTCTTGATGTCGTCCCCTCGCTACCGCCTCTTCTGTCTACTACCCGCTTTCTCTTGCCAGATCTTGGTTGCCACTGCCCATTTCCCTTTGTGTCTTGCTGATCTTGTCAATTATTCCTTCATCCCTCCTGTTTTCATGACGTATCCACTGCTTTTTTACTTTTGTTCTCATTGACAAAGTTGAGTCATTTTTCTTTTCCATTGCTCTTTGGGCGTGATCAGTTTTTGTTCGAGCAAACTTTGTAATTGACCATTTTCCTCAGCCCATAGGTTAATTGTTGATACACACTGATCGAAACCTTTCTTTTTTCCAAATCATTGTATAGCTTTGTTGCACAGTATTTCTTGTGTGCATACCAAAACATCTCCATCCAGTTTTTTTTTACCTTCTCATACTTCTTCGTGTATTGCGTCTTTTCATCTTTAAGGCTGTCCTAGGTACTTGTCCTGTATGGGCATTACCCGATCGCTAATGCCTTTCCCAGAACCCAACATTTTACCTGAAGTTGTCACTATTTTGGTGTCAGAAGAAGCTCTATTTTTCTTCATTTACCGTTTTTGATCTTAGATCTTTGAATGTTTGGTTTGGAGGTTTAGCGAAAATGCCCAATATTTGGTCGACCAATATTATGTTTATAAAGTACTCTATGGGCTTAAGAAACATCACATTTTGGCTCTCACATCAAAATGGCTTGAGATTATCGGCAACGAATTTTACATACTTTTACAAACTTTTACAATTTTTACAAACTTTAATATAATTAGATCGGGGTCATCCCCTTTAATATTGTTATTGAATTTAACATTTAGGATGAAATTCAAAATATTTAAAAAACCGATGGACGTACACAAGCGCGGGATGGAGAATATTTTGCATATCTGCCCACTGAGAAGCATTTATAAAGTACCAAAATGTTACATTTATTATGTTCATATATTATCTTTAGTGATATCCCGACGGATTACACTGTGATAAATCATCGAATCAATCAAATCCCACATGAGTTTGGAATTATAACCAGTACTCTTTTGGATATTTATTAATTTTTAAAGGGTGTTTTTTGTCTTGCTTTTTCGTCTTTAATTTTTTTTTAAATCTTGTACTGGTTAAAGTTGCAGACAATTTGCAGCCCTCTGAGGTCTTGGTTAAAAACACTTCTCGAGATAACACATTATTGGGAAGTTCCATCCTTCATTTCAGAAATGCTAGATAACAAACGAAATGCTGTTGCGTAATGAGGTTGTCCATCTCCGGCAGTTCTGCTTGCGGTCCATACGTGTCGACGTCAACAGAGGAGGCCGAGTCAGCTACTGTAGGATTCATTATGGACGGTGTCATATCTTCGCACGTGGTCAGAAATGAGAAACTTGAACGGAAGCTTTACCTTTGAATAATATCAGATCCTTAATTACTTCCGTCTTACGAAAAAAGGTCTGTCGAAGAAAGCAAAGAAAAAAGCAACTTGCAATGCGAGAGGTAATGGTGTGGTTGTGGTTAGTGTCGTTCTTTGTTGGTTGGTAGTGTTTGCTAAAACAGGGCCAATAATTACAGCTTGTGAGACCAGGGCAGCCTTTATGAGATATTTAGAAAAGTTCCATTACAGGTAATGAAAGTTGACAAGTTGAATGGTTTGATATGGTGATGTTAAATAATTGTTACTTTTTCCATAGAATTGCTGCGTCCGAGGGTGCAAAGGTTCTGTAAGTAGAAATAAATTTACAGCTGTGATATTGCCCCCTCTCCACGTAGACTTTATTCCGTATCAACCGTACCTAAAGCGGTAAAACCTCGGTTTTCTCGTTGTGTATTTTTCGAATACAAACACCCACCACAAAATGGATAGCCCGTCCCTAAATTTCCTGATCCGCCTCAATCAAAGAGGTCAAAGGTCAAAGCGTGGGGAATCAAACATGACCCTGGTTATACATGAGGAAATTAGAAGTTACTTAATTTTTCCCCAAAAAACTGTATATTTCTCGTACAACTGACATTAAAGTTCTCGAAAATGTTCTAGATTTAAATCCTCTACTATTCACTTAGAAATGACAAGATAAAATGTTTGCATGATGTGTACTTGAACTGTCCTCGAAATGTACTCTCGGGGTTGGCTAAGAAAATAATGACATTTCGAGAACTATGTACTTGAAGATACTAGTTGCCTGTTCCAAATGTGCATCTATATACAAAGTAAATTTCGGGCATAATTTATTCGAAATGTACTCGAAAAGTACTAATCTCGTTGCGATTTTTGCTCTGTTGCGGTATTGTCTATAGAAACACACATTCGAGCCACGTTGTACTCGTGTTTTTTGATCATAATCTGTCAAAAGCCCTCTAACCCAACAGTGTACTTCTGGAAATGTATTCTAAAGTACTATTTTATGGTCAAAATTTGCACCTCAAGAATGTGCAGAAAAAATGTTGTCTTTCGGAGCATATTTTACTTGAATTATACCGCATGTTCTCAAAACTTATTTGGATTCCAAATTGCACCCCAAGACTGGCGAGGAAAAGTGCCAACAAGATTTAATCAGTAGTGAGGGTAGGACCTGTCGTTTTATCTATGCAGACGATCTTGGAATTAGCGCACATATGCAGACTTCACAGTTGTTGAAGAGACTCTCCAAAGCTTTGGTTGAACTCACTCCTTACTACAAGGACCCACCCCTACATGCAAATCCATCCAAGACACATGTGTGTGGTGCTTTCCATCTTCGCAAACGTGAAGCCAACGTCAGCATTAAAGTAACCTGGTCTGGAATTCCCCTGGAGCACTGTGACCCTGTCTACCTAGGACCCTACAGCACCCTCTCTTTATATACCCACATCAAGAAGACGCAGAGTAAAGTTGTTCACGCAATAAACATCTTGAACAAACTCAACTGGCACAAGATGGGGGGTCCTACTACTACTCATGTGCAGAGTATTCTTGGCCCTGTATGGAAAGATCAACAACCCCATGGCCCAAGGAAAGATGCTTGCTCCAGCATTAAAATCACCTTAACCGTCTTATCACCACGGAGAAACTTATACATCGTAGCAGGAATTTGCTCACCAGACAAATACGTCGATAGGTAGCGAGCAGCAAGAGCGTAGCTGCCAAGTATCCAATGTTAAGCACACTATGTCCGGACAGTGACCTGCTGCCAGCCGCCTTACAATCCAGATAGAGTTTCTTAAAGCAAAGTCCACAACCTCTGAATCAGTACTCTAAGATCTAACTAAGAGAGTCGCATTGTGGAAGAAAGAATGGGCTGATTGGCGAAGCCTCAACAGATTGAGAACAGAACTGGCCGCCCTAAGTTTTCCTTGCAGAGTGGGCTACCTGGAAGCCAGGTCAGGACACTCCTTTGGTTGCGAACAGCACCACAGGAAAAGGCACATCTCTTGGTGTGCACGCTGTTGGAGCAACAATGCACAACCACAGGACCTTGCGGAATTCATTGAAGCAGCCAGACTTTGTACCCATCTCTGCTGGATCATATTTGGAGAACCCCTGTGTTTGGACAAGATAAGAAAAGTAAGTAATGAAAATATTGATTAAAGTAAGTGACGAAAAGTAATAATAGTAACATTTCAAGTACAACTTTAATTACTAAAAAGTACATTTGGAGCAGACCACGACTACTCTTCGAGTAATACACATTAAGTTTATAAAAAAATTACATTTCGAGTACATCTTAAATTTAAAAAAATGCATCTGATACATCACATCTCTACTCAAATAATACTTTTTTCATGAGAAGTAAATTAGTTCCAACTCATGTCGAGAACATCCTAGTAAATACAAATGTACCCCCTTCGGATTTTCCCAGGGGGTAAATCCGCGAAGCACTACTACAGCAGCACAGAGTCCAAACGTGTGTACAATTATTTCCGAGCCCCCAAATGTTACTTTTGACAACAGCGATCCCCGAGGTCAAACTTAGTACCAGATATCCAAATGTGGAAACGCTTTCGATACCCAGAGCTCAATTGTGACAGCATAGTCGCAAAGCATACACCTGAGATGTTAGGTTTATTTCACTCCAAGCATAACACCAAGACGCAATACAACTTGATCCGTTTAGAAGTACCCATGTCCGGCGTAACTCATAGTCCGGAACAATGGTGAACAATAAGGTAATCGATTCAGTTGACGCTTCAGGCAACATTAGTTTTCACGCTTTATTCCGTTATTAGCTATGAGCCCCGGACTTAGGCACCCGCCGGACTATATCTGCTTTCACACCGGTATCATGAATTATAGAGCGATCTCATGACGGAGAGTCACTGATCTCTATACAATTATGGCTACACACTCAACATTACTGTCTATTAGATGAGTGAAGCACCTGACGGACCATCTTGGTTAATCTCCAACACAATAGCATTCCCAGAGACACCTTTTAACAGAAGTTGTGTCACGGGTGCCCGTTTTAGGGACATTCCATCCCAGAAGATGATTTAAGCTCGCCCCAAAATTTCATCGAATCACCAAATTACGTCATAAAAGTACCACATACTTCCTCACTCTCCTATTCTTTTGCACGCAAAACCTTTCAACTTCAAGCACTGTGTTTGCTTTAGGTTATCGAGGAAAAGGAGCTGAAACGGTATAGAACATGTCTATCTTCAAGGATCACTAAAAATTCTGTTAACCTAAAGTTTAGAAGCCGAACTCATCGCCTACATTTGGCGTTTTTGACAGATTTCGCGTGCAAAGGAAGGAGAGTGAAGGAGTATGTTACCCCTGTTTAATGAAGTGCATATGCTCATTATAATACTTTTGGGCCCTTGATTTTGGTTTAACTTTTACGCCGGTGTGGGATCCGCTTGTCTATCTTTAAAAGTCATTGGGAGAGCCCCAGTGTACCTGTATCACCAATAGGCATCTTTCTTCGAACGTAATTGATTATTTTCACGTGCAAGTTAAGCTTCAGCACACTCTGTCCTGGGGACTCTTTTGTTTCTTACGCCCGGGACGACCTGCGTCCCTCGTCTTGTTAATTTTTGTACCCAATTGCTTAAAATCTATTTTCATTTATTGAATATACGGTTCAATTTTGTATAAAACATACTCTGAGTAAATAATTGTTTGAACTGATTAGAACGATCTGCTGTGTGTGTGCGTGAAGGGTCCACTGCTGAAGACCAGCGAAGCGCGTAACCACAACGAATTAAAAGCGCGCACCCCACTAAATAAAATATCGCTCCATTGAAATACACGACAAATACCCACATCGCGCCCCGCCTGATTTGCAACCCGCGTGACATATTTGAATATTCATGAATTTTCCATTTTCCCTTAGAGCACAACAAAATCTTTCGAAAAGTTTTCATTTTTTGATATCATTCTAGTAGAGAGTTTAAAAAAGGTCATATTACATGCACAATCGCCACCACATTTTGAGGCCGACTGTACGACTCATAGGCCGCTTTCGACCAGGGCCCGAAGTCGAGGGCCTAGTTTCTACAAACACAAACCGCATCGCATTTCCAAATTTTTGT
>JAMKCH010045319.1:0-11422 GCA_023653785.1 Ophioderma brevispina | reverse complement strand
GGGGAAGAGTCAGGTCGTCAGGGTGTGACCTGGGGTCACTCGTCGAGTCCATCTCTTTTTTCGGGGTGCTAACATGGTATTTTGGGGCATGTCATTCTCAGAAGGAAAATGCATAGGTTTCAGTCACATTGGGAAAGGAAATCAGGCCTAAGTTAGATGATATTTTAAAAACATAATGTTGTTTTTGAATAATTTCTGAGACACATATTTTCGATTTAATATTGAATTGTTATTCTATCAGTTACCGAAAATTGTAGCCAAAATATAAAGACCCGAAATGAGTAAAAACTGCTTTGCAGCAATTGTTTATTATTTTGCTATCCTGCGAAGATAAGCATCTTTTGTGAAAGAAAAGGATTCTGGTTTAGGGACAGATGGAAGAGGACAGAGGAAGCACTACAAAAGACTGTGTATCTATTCAAATGGCATTTTAAAAGCACCAATTTACTGTGGATGAATCAGGTGTTTTTTTAAAAAGATATCCACCCAATTCAAATGCATTGGGCGGATTCCAGCAGAGAAGCGACCTTGAACAAGCACCCAATTCGGTGTATTTCACCCAAGCTGGCTAAAAAGCACCCAATATGCAATTTTTTAGTCATTTTTTGGTGAATATTAACACATTCCGCACAACTTTTCTCTGGCATTAACTCACTGAAGTAACATTTCTAATCCAATACATCACATTCATGGAGAGAAGTGGTACAAGGTACCAGGCAACACTATGTTTGAAACTGCTTGAAAATGGTGATCGGTAGGTCATTTTAATCAGAATCTTGATTCATCATTGATTTTTATCATGCAGGACTAAAAAATGAATCCATTTAAACTTGTGGTTCATGCATTCCAATTTTCTTTGAATTGGATTCATTCGAACTTCAGGAAAGATACAACCACGATCTCGTGACGAAAAATGATCGGGGATTCATGCACATCCCATATCATGATTAGGACAAATGCGTGATACATCATCTGAGATTAGAGGCGTAGTTCTTTGTTGGAAACCTTGTAAGCTCTTGTACATGTTGTATATGCAGCTTAATGCACCCCAACAGTGTGGTTACCCCCCCTTCCCACCTCCCAATGTTACTGAAATTTGCCCATAGTAGTATTTTTTTTTAAAAAAAGAATGTAGGGTTACATGCTATGACTAATAGACCTTGCCTATAGGACTGTACTCTCTAATGTGAGCATTTGAAAACCAAATAGAGCACACATTGTACATATACGAGAGTGCAGGGCTGCAAAATTTGATCAATGTGACTGTTACACGTTACGGGCTGCCGATAGCGAGTCAGTCTGAGTAAAAACCTGTGAGCAAGCCTAGGCTAGGAACTGGTTCGATCTCATATTGGCACCTAAAACTTATGATAATACTTGCACAACCTATTAAATCGGCTCAAATGATCTCTACACAGTATAGATTGATGCAAAATTGCAGACAACATTCAATTTTAACGTGACCAGACTCAAACAAGGCTTCACGTATATGTAATGCATGAAATTGTAGGAATCACACCACTAAAATAATCCCTAGACTTGTGTACAAAATGACCTCTCACCCAACGTCATTTCTCGGCTATAAAGCGACTGCTGGTTACTCAAAACTGAAGTTTTTTTGGAAGATTAGCACCATACCTCTTAACAAAAATGAAAAAGTCATATGATGAAGGCTGATCTTTTAGCTACAGGAGCATCGAAAGATTTGCATGTTTTCAAAACGTTCACGGCTAGTGCGGTGTTACGGTACAGTTTCCCAAACTCTCAGAAATTATACAAAAATGGCCACAGCACAAAAAATCTGTACAACAAATGGTTTGTTACTGTCACAACCTTATGATTAATTTTTCAAATTCATTTAAAGGACTACAACTAGCAACATTTTGTGACTCTTCAGTTAGGCAAGGGCCATATTCGGGACGCCAACACTGTCTCGGCACTGACGTCGTCTGCTTACTGCTACACCTCGTTTATTTAGTTGTTGCGTCCCATACTCTCTCTGAACGAAGTGACCAAAAGGGGAGGGAATTTACCAGGGAAAGTAAGTTTTTTTTATTATTATAAGTGTTTAAGGCCTCAAAAACAATTGGGGGAACTCCAGAAATTTAAACATTTGGATTCAGATTTGTTTTTGCCCGCAGACAGATTTTCAATCTTAAATAAAAAAATTTGGTCGATTGTGATGGCAAATTTACAAGATGACGATTAATTTTCAATATGCAGACATACAAAATACGGAACATCCACCACACAGACACAATGCGTAATGATGTGTGCATGGACTCTGAACCTTTTATCCACGCGTGCCCGCAATGCCCACCAAGAAGCATACGCACGGGGCACCTTCCTCACCACCTACATCAACACCACACAAAAAACACAGAGGCGGAAGAAAGGATAAAATATATACAAAACGTTTCCAATCTGGACATCAATTATGCTCAGATCCATATTCCTCCGCCTCCGACGCCGAGGAGTCAGTTGTCGGACAATTACGAGAGCTTGCCCTCCTTCGCCGTCAACAGAGCGGAGCTTTTATACTCCTTATCCCATCCGCGTCCCGGCCGACAGATTCTAAGTGATGATGTATTTCTAATATTGATGTGGATTATCAAGGTTGGCTTTTCCTCATCATGCAGTCCAGGTCTGCTTTTGAAATGGATTTTGTGAGCCATCCAATAGAAGGGCCTCCTACATACAATGAAGTAAACCGATCGTAAGGATAGAGGTGATTGCCTCACGACATTGTATAGTGTGTTTACATGAAGGTGGGTATTTTGATAGGTTAATGATCTCAATTGACCTAAATACCTGGAGCAGGTTTCATCTTATGGAATGGACAATAGAAGGAAAGGTGGGAAACATTGTTTAATGCTGTAAATCAATCAGGAGTCCGAATTTGCAGCTCCATCTTTGATACTAATTTCACTGTCAGTGAAGGCGGCATGCATTCTCATCCTCATACCCAATGTCAAAGGTCTGGGCTAAACATACATGATAAGTCAAAGGGTTAATCTTTTGGCTGATGTGTATGATCTCATACTTAAACGCCACAAAATGTCAAGTGGTTTATGCTATCCACGTGTATAGGTCACACGATTTGTACTCTGGAAATGAGGTCATTTCTGTGGGGTCAATTTGTAGTATGGTAATGTTAATCAGTGTCGTATCTCCAATATGACTTTTGTATGTTTATTCCATCGAAATTTATTTAATAATAAATAGAAACTTTTTTTCCAGCAATACTGTACTTGTTAGTAGTCTTCTATTTTCATAGGATCTTTAATTTCTTCCAAGAAGTATAACTATTCAGAAATTGATCTGAAGTGGTTTTTCCTTTGATATGGTGACTGACGTTTAAATCGGGGTCTTGTTGTTTGTCACAATATCATGGCTAAAAATTATAAAAAATGTTAGGCAACTTTCGTGGTGTATTTACCAAGCATCTCTACCACTCCTAGACCCTTTCTTTACAAGTTCAGTTCTTAAGGTGATTACTAGTGTCCTGCCACTCGGCGAACATGCTGGCTTGTGTACGCCGCTTGCAGATCGAGGCACTAAAGCAAGCGACATATCGCTTGGAATATGTCGGCGAGCGGCCACCGCTCCAAAGTTGACTTGAAGTCAAATCATGCGATTGACGCTTGGGCAAAGCGGCAGCCCGAGCGACAGGGAGATTGATTTACTAGCTTGACGCTTTGCAGTTAAGGTCACGCTAGCGATTCTGACAGTGACATGGATTTGAGTTAGAGTGACGAAAATTTCATCACTCAGACGGCAAGCGGCATACACTATGTAAACAACTTATGCCTTTATATGTGCACATTCATACAATTTGGGTATATAACCCCTTTTAAAAAAATATTTCCCCATAACGCTATTTTTCAGGCTGGCAGACATATATTAAAAACGGACATTGAAGTCCTAATCTCATAAGTAAGATACTATAAGAAAATGGTGAACATCGGAGCTAGTGAAGTAGTGACTGGGATCAATTTCAGGCACATTATATGCTACTTGCACTTCAGCTTACTTCATGATACTTATTTGAAATACTTTATCCTGTTCATTGTAAGGTGGAACATGAACCCATTCTCTGCCACTTATACTCCATACATTTTGTTGGCGGCGAGGCTCCAAGTTGTGCCAAAATACGCTATGGCTACTATCGTCGATTTACATAGGGTTGCATTATGACATGGCTTCTCTAGTGTTCTCGCATTTACATTCACAAATGTCAGGTTCCAATATAGTGAACAACACTAGTAATTTGAATTGAGTTATGATCATCGGCACCACTCAAGCAATACTTGAAAACACTTCTTATTCAGACATAGAAGGTCCAGTAGCAGGGCACAACTATTATAGCGGTGTATACTTTTGATACCAACAGTACATCAACCAAGGTGAACTGCCGAATCATATATTGTAGTAACCTTTGGCCATGTCATGACTTTGACATTGACCCATGCTACAAATTAGCAACATACTACTTCCTGTTTTAGTAAATTCATAAAAAATGAATAAAACTATGATATGTTTCAGGATAAAGGCACCCAAGTCAAAAATATTTACTAAGCATATTTTTGTAATAACAGGATCTTATTTAATATTTACAATCGCATGGTCTTAATGACTGTTAAACAGTTTATGATGAACGGAGAAGAAAAATGCAATAAATATAAACTAAATCACGTTGATTTGTTTCTAATGGTTAAAAAAAACTCCATGCTGAAAATCTGTTTGGAATTATGTGGTGCATATGCCATGAAAACAGGTCCTGATAGAAAGAGGTGAATGGAATTTGTGCTAATAAACCGTGTTCCTGTTGGGCACTGGTCAAATGGTAGGTAGCGGATGCTGCCAATTTATGGTGTTGAAAGAATAGCTTCAAACATTTTATCTTTTGGGTACAGTGATGCACAATCGTTGATTGACTATGTGAAAAAAGTACAAATTTGGGGGCACTTTTTTTGAATTAAGTAGTTAAGGGTTATTACGGCATTCACGAATAAAATCATGTCCTTCACAATGAGGGAGAAGATGTGGAGAAGTAGATAAATCACATTTAAATCGAAGTGGGAATTTACATTTTGAATGATAAGACCTGGAATGGCATGTTGAGGACTGAGCGATGTAATGCACCCGTGATTTATGTTAATGAGTGTATGTTATTGGCTTTTAATAGCCCTGTGTTATGAAATCTATCATTTTGTAATATATAATTTTTGAACAGAGAGTTAAAACAGATATTAAGATATATTTAAAAAATTTGTAAGCAATTTGGGTTACTTACGATCGCTGTTGGTATTTAAATCATGACATCATGAGTTCTGTCCTTTATTGAGTATTATGCAGGGTAGCGGTAGAGGTGAACAAAAACATTCAGTCGGTAATCCTTGAAAGAAGGGTGTAGAGTTATAGGATTTCTTTATCACAATTATTCTTAATTTCAAAGCTTTCACTGAAGAAAAGAAAGAATGAATAAGTCAGACATCGTATAAAATATGGGTTAACATTTGGTGACAAGTAGTGTACTTGTACATCCTTAACAAATCAGGAGCTTAACAGGGAATTTGTAGCTCTACCGTATTTACGTATATGCAGCAGCAAATCAGCGAGCTGCTAAAAAAATATGCGAATTTCACTACTTAGTTCTATCGGTATTCAAATATGCGAATTTAGCACGAGTGGACTGGAAAATGTCCAGTTGCACTGGTTCGTACTGTGTGAGGTGCTTTCGAACATGTGCGCATCGCGCTAGGACCGATTTATTTTATAAAGTGTAATTTGTTTTTAATCTCCATGATGAATGATATTTTAACAGTACTGTTATCCCTCGTTAAGGCAAATCAATGTTTCTGTCGTGTATGAATTTAGGTTAATAACTGCGCGTTAACTTTGCTAAAAAAATGGCCAAATCAATGCCACTTGTGCTTGAATTTTGAGCTTGCCAATGAACTCAAAATCTTAGGGACAATGCATTGATTTGTCACATTTTTCTCGCAAGGAGTAAAGGCGGCCGTTATTCCCTATAATTATCTGTCAATGTAGTGATAGTTCAAACAAGCTTTTCAGCAAATAACAGTGTGCCCACATCAACAGTTATGTATGTTAGCAATATTATCAGAAGTTTGTGGTTTTATTTATGTAAATGTATACTGCGACCCTTTATAACATGGTGGACTCATGTATTCTTGAAGGGGAGTCTAATTTAAACCGGTTTAAAACCAAGTTTATACCAAGTTTAGTCCGCATGAATGGACCTTTTTTTCTTCTTTCAAAATGGTCTAAACAAGGCCTGGGATGTTCCCGGTTTTAATTCTTTAATGGCTGAATTTCACTGATTACCAATAATAAAACGGAGACGAGTGGAGGGACGCTGGTTCACATCTACAAGGTCAAAGTTTCCATATTAATAAAAATTACTTGTCCATCCAACACTGTGTTATACGTCACACTTGTCATAGCAACTACGAACATACTATAGCCATGCTATTTTGGAAGCCATATTGAAAATCTGCAAAAAAATATGTGCCGATCTTTGCAGCGGTAACACTCTTCGGACCAACCACATGCCTGACGATGGTTCTTGGATGTTTAAGGATCATTTTATAACCGAGGGTTGCCTGGCGAAATCAACGAGAACGTGGCATTTTTTCCATGCTGTAAGTTTATGTTATACTGGGCTGGGCCGGTAGCATTTAAGTGTCTCCAGTGAGTTCGGTTAATCAAGATGCCGTCCGACATGCTTGCTTTTTTTGCTTTCTCTTGCTCTAAAAGTGTGATGCAAGTAAGTATGAAATTCTCATGGATGGATGGAAGGACTCCATCCATGAGGGTTTCACAAAGTTTATCACACAGAGGTATGTTAAAGAAAAAAAGTCATTATTGAAGGATCTAAACATGGTTTAGCCTTGGTTAAGGTACTGGTGTGTGAGGAAAAAACAGTGATGGGGCTTCCTATATATAGTGATTGGGAATCTTGAAAGTACCACTGTTTTAAAACTCTGTGTGAAAGCTTCTGTTTCAAACTATGTCCGGGCCTGATACTAAAAGGGAAAACAAAGTCACTATTATGTCCAGTCATGTGTGGTCTCGGCTTGGAGCGCAAACTTAATACATGCAGTGCATGCTATTTTTTTGCTATGTGATCTGGGAAAACCCGCCACATGTCGCACAGGACAGTTTTGAAAAAATAAAGAAAATAGCTTAAAATCTGTTATATTGTACTTTATTTTTTGTCAGATTGTATAAGGCGTAAGTTTTGACGTGTGTATCAAAGAAGAAAGAATTAAACAGTTATGGAAACTTAATATTTCAAACTCTGCAGTGATAGTAAAAACTCAAAATATAAATTTCCCACCATGTGGCGGGTTTTTCCAGATCGCATCACATATTGTGAAAACCTATTGAGTCACACGAAAAGAACTGGTTATTTTTTTTTGTTATTGCTAGTGCAGGTTCAGACAATAAATTTGAGAATTGAAACTCAGTTTTCTTGATAAATGTATCTTCTATTTTGTGAAAATTAAGGCATAGGCACACGTGAAAAACTGGGTATGTTCCTATTCCATATAGGTAACTAGTCATCCTGCCCTGACTCTATGTATTGTACTGCATAACCCAATAGAAACCATTGTTGAGTTACACAATTGAAAACATCAAAAAGTGACTTTTTACTCAATCATGTTTTTAAAAAGTATACCACAATTTAATAAAAAATCATGTATATTAATACATGTTTTAAAAGTAAAAAAAAAAAAACATGTATATTTCAGATAATCAGGCAAAGTTAAAACTTAATGTGGTTAAATGTTTTAAGAGTTTGAATCATGGATATTTTCAGAAATTTGGACAAATTTTTAAAATTGTGATAAATTAGATAACTACTTTTTACTATGTATAAAGACAGGCAAGGGTTAAAAAATGTTTGTTTGTTTGTTGTAATGGACAATGAGGGGTTGCTTGATTGGCTGATGGCTTTTCTTTTTTTTTTTTTGCTCTTTTTTCCTTGCTAATTCATGATATAAAACTAGGACAGTTTGTTCCACTGCACATTTCAATGAAGAAAATCTCACAAAATTTTACAAATTATAAATATTTGAGAATTCAAACAAATGCCCCAAAGTGAGGTTCTTTTTTCTTCCGAGTTTGAAATATTACATTTGGTTGAAGAATTTCCCCCTATATTGGAAGAAAGTTAGTGGGTCAACTTTTGTTTTAAAGGTTGAAACAGCAAACAAACATTTTTTTTGCCTGACATGTTGCAATTTCATTAACTGATAAACATTTTATTAATTAGATTTTAATGAGATTTAAAAGAAATGAAAATACGAACTCTCTTCCTAATATATGCACTTGTCTTCAGTTATTTTTACTCAGTTCTTCCCAATTCTCAAAAAAAGGCTTAATGTTCCATAATTGGTTTGTTATATAACTAAGGAGTTGAAATAATTATGTAATGCTGAATCATGATTTTTAAAAAGTTATTCAACTGGTTAACATGGTATTCGCCTCAGTGATGATGAGCATGAGAGGAAGATTCACTAATATGCTCATCCACCAGGGGCACTGTTCAGTGACCTGTATTTGTTTGCATTCACATGACCCAACTGTGTGTTTTCTGGGTATCATAAATAATCCTCAAAAACCAGGGGGTGTATTTTGTAAATACACTGGTTAGTGAAAGATACTGAACTGTGGCATGGGAATTGTGATGAGTTAACGCCATATTAAAACATTGTTATATAGTAATTGAAGCATATTCATGTGATCCATTAGGTGCAGTGAGCCCGTTTCGTTTAGCAAAATACAGCAAACCATTTGCAGTGGTTGGTTTGAAAAGAATTAACAGGCCACATTTTTTTTTAAATTTGCTGCCAAGCAACCAGGCTACATTTTACAAAAACAAATTTGATTTGATCCTAAAATTGCTCCAGGAATTCAGGGCTGCTAATAAAATTGCGGTAGACAAGTGGAGTATTTCGAGTTGCTGCTGAACAATAGGTCTCTGTGAGTCCCAACTGCTTCGGAATAGACTCTTCGTCATTATTAATGATTACTGTATAAGTGGAAATTTTTGCGTACAGATATTTTCGCGATTTTAACAGTTTTGTCAAATGCGCAAGAATTTAATTTTCACGGTATTGGAAAAAGTTATTTTCGCTAGTTTTTATTTTCGTGTTTTTGTTTACTCGCAAAATTTGCAAAAATAAAAACCTCACGAAAATTTCCACTTATACAGTATTTGAAATGCCCAACTCTTCCGATTCAAAGCAATCAGTTTTTGATCATGTATTATGCCATGTTGGTTATTTTTGTCACATGATATTTCGTGTTTTTCTTCGTATTCAACAATATGACACAATTTTGTCGAGGTGTCGTTAAATTCTAATACCTTACCTTACCTTTGTATTCATCTAACCAATCATGTAAGGGATTGTAGCAAATTGTTGAACTTGGACCCCTGGGAACTACCTGCCTTTAATACAGCTTTTCTGATTGGTTAATTGCATTAAATGTATTAAATTCAATAACCAGTTGAAATGAAGCTTATAAAAATATTTAATCTCAAGCCCGCTTCATCCTTACCACCATTCTTAAACAGCTGCTGTGAAAATGTAAGCAATTTCATTGGCTGATTCCTGTGTTCAATTCGATAATTTAACCCAGGTAGTACACGCTGCGTATTGACGTTATTTGGAGGTTGAAGTGCTTGCATCATACCGCGTTGTGCTACATTCGCTCGCGCATGCCAATGTTGCGTCTCGTTGCATATGTTCGTTGCATTCAACGGGTTCGATTTTTTTTTTCACTGGATGGTGGCAGTCCTGTCTTGTTGTATTTAAGCTATAGAGCTCTATATGGATCGCAAAATTGGGTTAAAGATGACTTAAATTATAAAGCTGTTTAAGAATGATAATAAGGTATGATTTTTGGAATCGGTACTCTCTTTACAACAAATTGAAACTGGCGACACCATTTTTCTTGCATAAATAATGGCATCACCTTGGTTTCAATTCGTCATAAAGAGAGACTGGTGCCCCAGATCATACCTTTATTCTCTAAGTTGAAATTACTGTATAAGCGGAAATTTTCGCAAGGTTTTTATTTTCGCAAATTTCGCGAGTGAACATAAAAACGCAAAAATAAAAACTTCCAAAAATAACTTTTTGCAATAGATTTGTATTGCATTGATGTCAATACTGTGAAATTAAATTCTCGCGCATTTGGCAAAACTTAAAATCACGAAAATATCTGTATGCGGAAATTTCCACTTATACGTAGCTTTTACATATTTCAGCTCTAGCACTTCATCCCCTACTGCCCTTCTTAACTCATATTGCTGTCTGGCTCAAAATCACTAAGTTCCATTGTGATTGGCAGGTATACTACTGGGCTCAGCATTGTCATGTGTGTGCAACAAAGTTGTAAGTACAATAGCTGCCATTTGTCAGAAATTGGCCATCAACATACTATCATGGTCCCAAGTCTTTGGTCGTGGCTCTTGAATGGTTCTTCAGGTGACACACCGCCTGAAGAACCAGGCCTTCTCAAGAGCCACTGATGCTGATATGCAAGTTCAGTGTCATCCTGTTAACCTGGTATGCACAACAGCAAATGTATCGGGCATGGCAGCTATTGCACTTACAACCTCCTTATATCATTCCCTGATGACTGATATATTGGAGATTATTACTTAGTATGATAGAGGACTTGATTATTTCTTCCTATTTCGTTCATTTATTGGCATTCACGTGAGGTATTCTCATAGACCGTCTTTCAGAGGGCGATATGGTCATCAAATTAATCGTACCAAGATTTGGGGGAACAAAGTACTTTGCACAAAAGCGTAATCAGAACTAATTTTTTCTCAGGTATGGAAAAAGGAGGTGCTCCCCCGTTAAAGTACTCTGATGTATGCTAATGTTGATCACAAACAGCTTCTATGTGACAATGCCAAAAAAAAAAGTCATTGCAAAGTAAGAGGAGGCAGAACTACAATGCTTGGAAAAAATGTAAACTGGATTAACCAGAAACTTAGAAAGGTCAGTGTGAAGGGGGGGGGGGAAGAGATCTTTGACATAGCTGGGATAGAAATAACGTGTTCATGACAGAAGCAATTGTAATCTGTACGTAGGACAATGGTGGCTTTCCTAACGGTCCGCCAAAAGTGTTGTTAGTATTAAAGCTGGAATTATATCAGTCAATTCTGCAAGAATAAAATAAGAGGATGCGGCGACTTTTAAAAGTAGGGACACGTATTTCAAACCTGGAAATGTCAGTGATTGTGTTCAATGATTAAATAGCCTTTTGTGTTTCACCAGTTTGTATTCATTAGTTTTAACATATTGTTTTATTTTGCTGTTTGAATTTTTCATTGGAATTTTTAACCAAAATTGTTTTGAGACTAGATTCT
>JAMKCH010045318.1:0-11897 GCA_023653785.1 Ophioderma brevispina | reverse complement strand
ATAGATTTGCTTAGTAGAAAATATTAAACATCACATTTCTCAAAAGCAGTATTACAGCAGAATTAAAGAAATTCTTTAATATTTCTTTTAGTGTTGAGTTACGTCCTTCTGATTCTCAACCCTCGGTATAGGCCTACCTAAAAATTGCTTCAAACAAGGAAGTGATGTTATTAATTTCTAGCGACTACATAATGCAAAATGATATTATTCGTCTGAGAACGCATGCCAGCATTTTGCTTATTTTATAGGCCTCATGACAATTAGAGAATTCCCGGGGAGAATCGTGTTAGATGTTGCTTATCAAGTTTATGACCCATGTATGCATAAGTAAATGACGAAACCAGTTACCTGTTATTGTGTAAATATTGCTTGTAACTTTGAAAGGGGTTTGGCATAATTTTGCACATGAAACACATTATTTTATCATGCAATTCAATTGCAGCCTCAAAGCTTTAATGTATGGTAGAAAAGAATTAAACCTGGTCGACTGAAATCCGTTTGTAGTTTCACTACCCCACAGTGCGACATTTACTTCATAATATTTACATAAATCGCGTTATATTATTCAGATCAATGTACTGATGGAGATTTATAACTGCATGATCATTCTGCACATTGCCTTTTTGTTAATGGAATAGCCGAGTATAATTGGCATTGCTATCATATTTCGAGTAATTGACATATGTTAATTTCCTCTAAAAGAAAATCACAGATATCATTGTTTCATTGATCTACTTTTGACTGCAGGTTGGTATTTTGGTATCTGTTCCGGTGTTTTCACACTCAAGAATTAATTAAAACCATAAGAATTTTTTTTAATACGATAATAAATTCCTTCATTATAGCATCTAAGATGGCTTCCGATGCTAACCTAGTAGTAGTGCAATGTTTGTGTATATCCCTAAAGTCAATCAGATTAGTTTACATATCACTCGGTAATCATTGTAATCGATAATATTGTAAGACATCATCCAAGATGTGTATCCAATATGACTGGAAATGGCACTTACTAACGTAAAATCCGGTCACTAATACATGTATGTGCTTTGTTTTTGGTAGGTTTTGGGCCCAATGCCATCCATATTATTAGGACATTTGAAAATAACGACTCAATGACACTTAAGTTAGTCCAACGAGCTAGATGGGGTAGTCTTGCTGGGATTATTGGAAGTGATAAGCTAACTAAAATCACAAAAAATATATCAGCGTGAATGAATTACTCAGTGACCTTTACTGATTGACATTTACAGCCATATTGGACGCTTATCTAGGATGTCATCTTGCAGATATTGATCACTTTTTTATTATGTTATGACATTTAAACCGCTCTGAATGAGTTATAGTGATATACACAAACATTACAGCTATAAGTATTGTAGTAATGAATTATAGCTATTTTGGAGCCATCTTGAATGGTTTATTGATTTGATTATCAAATTTTATTGATAGTGTTTCATAATGGTCTCAATAAATGTGCTAAAACATTAGTATATACAGGGTGTCCACAAAAATGGTGCAGGGCAAAGGCACCCTCGTTGGGGGCGAAGAAAATAAAATTTGACGTGATATTTACATCATGTCATAATTGAAGTCTTGGCTTTTGAATACCGTTTACAGCATCCGATTTGGTTGTTGCAATCCAGAGATATGGCTAATATTCTAAGAGAGGGTGAAATACCAATTGTGCCACTTTTCACAGAATGGGGTAATTCAAGTTTATTTACATATATCATCAGAATAACAGTGTAGAAAGTACAAAGTCTTGCAATCAAAGATAATTTATGATACAAAAATTGAGAGACAATACATTTATAATACAGAATCTAACAGATGTACACCGTTAAAATGTTCTTTAAAAACGTCGTTTTAACTGTTAGCCGGGACTTGAAACGTGAAAATAACTGTAAAAATGGACTCGAAACGTGCAAATAACTGTTAAAAACGTCGTTTTTAACTTTTGTGAGTCACATGAACAAGACTATAACAAAACTAGGCATATGCATATACATATTATGGGATGATATATGGAGGAGAGGCCGAATAAACTTATTAAAAAAATTAAGATAGGCCCGCCTTGATGTTAATTTATCGACAAGAACAGGACAAAAGACCAAAGAAAACCAAAACAAGGACAGGACAAGACGAGGAGACAAGGACAACCAAGGATACAAGGATAACTTAACATAATCGAATCATGCATGCATGTTGATAGGACATGTTATTGATTCGAAAGAATTCATCCATCACACAATTATAATGCTTGATCAATGTTTCTTTTGTCTCAGTAAACATTTTAATATTCATAAATAAGTAAAGAACATAAAATAGAGCACACTCAGCTAAAACATATAGACAGTATTAAACAATGATTATTGCACATCTTGCATAAATGATACCATGGAGCTATAAAATATTTCTAGCTCCATGATGATACACATTATTTTTTGTTCTGATCTAAAATCAATCATCCTGAAGAGGACATCTCATTAATTATCCTCACACATTTTATCACCAATTTAGTTATCATTATCATAATGATGTTCAATTATTTAACAGGGGTGATGATCGAGTGCTTTCAAATCAATAAGCCCTTCTTGGACCCATCTACTTATCAACATGATGCTCTTTGTATCCCATTCTGTGAAAAGTGGCACAATTGGGGCACCCTCTCTTAGAATATTAGCCATATCTATAGATCTCTGGATCTCTGGATATCACTGTATTGCAAAGCTTTGCTACATCCAAATCAGATGCTGTAAACGGTATTTTCTTCAATTTGCTCGCAAATGATAGTCTAGACCATTGGAATACCGATATATTTTACACATAAAATAGCATACCCAAAATAGGGACATTAACAAGAGGATAAAGACATCCAGGTAATTTGTAGGCTAACTTTAAATTTGCCGTAACTTTAATCAACAAATGTGTCTATAGACTCGTACTCATTGAATTTAAAGCAAAGGGGGTCACAGAATGGTCAAACAGGGTACATGCCGTAGGAATCAACTCCGGCATGTGTTTTCTTGTGTTAAACGCCATTTCCGCAGTCTACTGAATAAATGACGCCGGCGACATTTTATTATAAATCGTTCTGTTTAGCGTACGCACTGATTTGGGCTTAATCGTTTCTGGTGAGGGCTAATGTATATAAAAGCTTTACAACCATGCAAAAATATCAATTTTGAAAAATCTTGAGGGCGCATTGTTTTTCAAATGTGCCAGTGTCTCTTTAACTCGGTGTGTTCATTATAATGATTGCACATGAAAGTACTTAATCCAAGTTTATTATACGTATTGAAACATTGAGGATATTTTAAAAGGGTTCCCGAGTGAAATTTTTATGAGTGTTCTTAGGGCAAGTTTTTAAAGTTTTTCCAATTTACAATATTGCTTCAGAGAGAATCAAAAAATATGCACAAATAACATGATGAGAGTATTCTTTAGTTGTGCCGCCATGTGTTCTGCCAATGCACCTTTTTTCTTGAAAGAAATGCTTTGTTTGCAAAAACATATAATTAAGCATTGTTTGTACATTAAAGATGCGCCAAGAAGTAATTGTTTGATGAAACAAACACAAACTTGCTCTAAAATATTCCAGGCCTCTTGCCTGCCACCTCGAAACATCTATTTTATCAGTATCATTAAGTTTAAGAATTGGAACCCGTTACGCATCGGTGAATGGTATGGTGCACATATCAAGAAAATGGATTATAATGAAAATGTATACTGTATCCATGGATCTTATAATGTTAAATCTTGTAATGTCCATCAAAATGGAAAATATATGTGACTAACTTTATATGATCGAAATCCAATGGACATTTTGGAGACATACTATGAGATGTTAAGGGGGAATTACTTTTTCACCAGCCTGTAAAAACGGTGTCTTGGCATCATAATGTCTTGGAAACAATTTTACAATCATGACAATAATTGGCTTGGGTTCATTGTATAACATCTTCGCTACATATATTATTATTAACCCGTGTGCGCGGTAATCCACCAAACAGTTGCACGCCATACTTGTACTTATTTTCTTGCAATATTGATGACATTTTGTAGTAAAAAGATTGCATTTGGAATGAAAAAAATGTAATGGGGGGGGGGCGGTAAAGCGATTGAAACCATATTAATTTACGATATTAATTTGATCATTTTCTCATCGTACATGGTTACAGTCGCGTCCCATTTAAATGAAACAGGTGTGTGTTGTGTGGTGTATTTCTACCTTTTGACAGTGATAAATAAGACGCAATCACAGCCGCTGCATTTAGTGGTATTTAATGGATTCATTTTATACAATGACAATCAACAATTCCCGCAGGCGTTTTGATTTTGCGGAAATTGGTAGCAGAATCGACGCAGCAAATTGGTTCTGTTGTACACAAGCACCCAGCATGCATTTCTTTGAACTTAAGGCTAATTACAATAATACACCCCTTTTAGGCATAGAAAATTGAACACTGTGATCCAACGATAGCGATAACGATTACATGGATTATTAAGGCGGATTTAGCTCTATCCATAAGCGATACGGGCAAATATTTTGAGGATGTTTGTTTTGGTTAATTGCAGTTTGAAACTATATCCCAAATTGCATTATGGGACATATTGGAAGTCACTGTACTTAGCTGTACCGATTTTATATTGTATTTTAGAAAAGATTTATGAGTTTAATTAATTATTACAAATACAGAGCGAAAATCATTGTGTTGAGTTCAAGGATTCTCATACACATACAGACATACTTAGGCTCCGGGTGATTTATTTTGGCTACACCGTATCCCCTTAGAAATCTCGGCCCCATACGAGATACATAGCGAGCATCAACAAATGTTTTAAAAGAAAGAAGTATGAACCATTCTGTCACATCATCAGCTAGAAGCGACTTTGGAGGTAGCAGTCTACCCTCTAGTGCACAATCGAGCAATATGAATCTTGGAGGAAACAGGCGGTTGGGGGCATCTAGGATGGGGGCTTCTAGGATGGGTGCGTCCAGGACGGGGGCCTCCCGTATGGGAGCATCCCGCATGTCGTCTGCGTATCGGACCGGGACAAGAATGGGTAAAGGTAACCGAAGCGTGTCCATTATGGCACCGGGACCAGAAAACAGAAGAAAGGCGGGGAACCTGGGTAAGTCATCCTGAAATTCCTTTAGCCAACCCGTTTGCAAACTTGTAATATCATTGAACAGAGCTCATTCCCAATTAACATGTCAGCTGGTTCCGATCTTTTTTTGGGGGGGGGGTGAGGAAATGCTTGTATCACAGCGTCACAGAGACCATTGTCCTATAGTTTCTCTGATAAAGGGTAAATTTCACTCTATAAGAGTGACTACAGGGCTCACTCGAAAAGACTGAGCGTTTCCATCTTGAACAGAAATTGAACTTTTCAATCCCATGCTGAATATCGTTATTTTATTTTTTATAATTTATCAAAAGTGAATTTGACCAAAAATATTCTTCGAAAGGTGTGAAATTTGACTCTTTTCGGAGTGAGACATATTCACTCTTTAGTTTTAGATTGAAATTCACTCTTTTCCATTTAGAGAGTATTCTTATATGGAATATTAAGGGCGTAATTTTCCATTACTGAAAAGCTCGTAAAATATATCAGTTTTAAAGTGAAAATCACACTATGCATACTGCCAAACCATGGCCGGAACATTTGGTATAAACGATTATCACTAAATGATGCCACGTTTGGAGTGGTGTGAAAACTGAACGGAACAAAGTATTCATTTTAAATACTACTTTTTTTGCTTACAATCTAACATGTATAATTTGATGCAAGTAGGTATTGGTGAATCCAATGGACGAGGTACGAAACCACGGGCCACGCAAGGGATCAAATTTGATGGTTCACAAAATGTTCGACTTTTTCACTCCCTAGATCGGACATAATTCGTTAGCACATGAAGCCATTATAGCCATATATTTCTTTGAGCTTTGCAGGCGACTATAGTCACTCATTAATCACATTTTTTCCAACTTTTTCCCCCAAATATATACAATTAGTGCAGTTACATATTGGATATTCAGCATGGGAAACTGCGACACAAATCCTAGACCTAGGTGAGTGCTTTGTAAATGATCGCAGGTTATTTGGGAAGCCGTCTCAAAAACTACTGACTTCGTTTAGGGTCTCCCTACTAACTAAACATTAAACAGAATTTACCAGGATGAACGGGTTGATTATATTGATTATAGTCCAAGGCATAGTATTTCCCGGGTAATACATACACTGCAAAAACTGGGGTGTTAACTTTAACACCATGGGTGTAATTTTTAATCCCTCCTGGAGTCAATAGGGGACGGCACCCACTGGGGTAGGTTATTATTAAGGCAAAATTGTGTTGTTAGATGACACTGCTTGGTGGTAATTTTACACACGCCGGTGTTAATTAGTTTTAAGCAAAGCCAACCCCATTGAAACAGTCTCTAGGAGGTAAAGAGAGTCGCCCTGTGGAAAGAAAGACTTGCTAACTAAGTAACATCTATCGGTAGTGAACCTGGTGAGATCTCCCACCTGGAGCTGACTCCTCATGGGCTGAATGGCGATGCCTCAACAGAGATTGAGAACCAGAACTCGCCGATCTAAGGTTCTTGCAGAAGTGGGGCTATCTCAGTGGCCGTACGGGCCTACCCGCTCTGAGGGGCAAATTTCCCAAGTTGTTGGAAATTTTCCCTCTCGGGGGGTCAAAAGGCCAATTTTTCCGGTCAGAGAGCTAAAAACGGATGCATTTAGCATGATTTTTTTGCAAATTTTTTCCCGGCCAAAGTCGTCAGGGGGGGGCAACCTGCCCCCCTGCCCCCCCGCCTGTTTACGCCACTGGGTATCTGGAAGCAGATCAGGATACTACCTGTGGTTGTGGAACAGCACCACAGACAATGGAACACCTCTTGGTCTGCCCACTGCTGGAGCAACAATGCAAGGACCTTGCGGAATTCAGTGAAGCAGCCAGACGTTGTACCCATTCTCTGGCTGGATCATATTTGAGAACCACAGTGTATGGAAACGATAAGAAGAAGAATTAGTTTTAACAAATGCCGGGTTTTTTTTGTGTCAAATTGAGCTCGCTACTGGTGTTAATTTAACACTCTCCTGGAATCAATACGGGACCGCGCCCTTAGGTGTTAATTAACACCAAACTTTGGTGTTAAAGGTGGTGTTCCGATTTATGTGTATTGTGTTCTCTACTTGATATGAGAGCCTGGCACTTGCATCTACTCACCCCATCAAGTACCGTGGGAAACAAACTTGCGGTTTTGATGGTAGACGCAATAATGCATGTTACAAAAGCCCTATTCAATACTGTGCTAATAAAGTGGTTAACCACTAAAACGGCGGTTTTTTGTTTATATCTTGGGAATGAAATGGATTCGAGGGCTCAAATTTCAGGACGACATTGAGAAAAATACGGGCCTTTCATCTGATATCAAAATCGATACACTTCCGGGTAAATCAGGGGGGTCCCAAAGACGATCGGAACACGCCCCTTTAAATTTATATTTGTAACGTCTGATATTTTAGTAGAAAATGTTTGATTTTGTTATTTGTTGTTTCATTGTAACGGCTTGCCTCTAACAAATCATTAACAGATCACCAAATGCATAATTAAATTGGCAGCAACGTACCGAGCGGTGTTAAATCGTAAATTTCAACACCAGAAAATAACAACTAACACGCTTGACACCGACTTAGTGTTAAAAATGTTAACACTCAGTTTTTTTTGAGTGCAGAGTTATTTCCAACACAATTAAGACTCTTATCCCCTTTCACTAAGGTCAAACCTGAATTTGACAAAAAATCGTAACAGCAAAGTATCCTGGACTCTTTCCATGTCAGGTTGCTGTTAATTAAACTCACCTTTTCGCCTTTGTTCCAAAGGCTCTCCAAGAGACTCTCCAAAGCTTGGATGAACTCACTCCTTATTATGAGGAAAACCACCTACGCGCAAATCCATCAAGTAAGACACAGGTGTGTGCTTGCCATCTACGCAACCGTAGAAACCGGACCGCCCTGGAGCACTGGTATAACCCTGTATACCTCGGAGTTTCCTGGACCGCAATCTCCTCTCTTATAAGACCCACATCGAGAAGGCGAAGGGTAAAGTACGTTCACGCAATAACATCTTGAACAAACTAACTGGCACAAGATGGGGGTGTTCGCTCACATACCCTAAGATTGAAGGCACTCACCCTGTGCTACTCATGTGCAGAGTATGATTGCCCTGTATGGGAAAGATCAACCTATGCCAAGAAGCTTGATTCAGCGCTAAACATGCACTCCTGCGCTTCACAGGATGCCTCCGTCCAACGCCAACGGAAAAATAATCTAGCAGGAATGCTCCGCCGGACATCCGTAGTAGCGTAGCGAGCATTGCAAGAGCCTAGATGCCAAGTATCTAATGTGAAGCCACCCTAGTCTGGACAGATACCTGCCTAAGTTTCTTAAGCAAAGTTCAAACTATTGAAACAGTTTCTAAGGAGCTGAAGAGAGTCGCCTAGTGGAAAGAAACACTGCACCCGACTTAGCCTCAACCAAGGAACATCTATTGGTATTGAACCTGGTGAGAATCTCCCACCAGGTGCTGACTCCTCATGGCTGAAGGCGATGCCTATCAGATTGAGAAAACAGAATTGGCCGATCTAAGGTTTCCTTGCAGAAGTGGGGGCTACCTGGAAGCAGACAGGACCACTACCTGTGGTTGTTGAACAGCACCACAGACGATGGAAAATCTCTTGGTCTTCCCACTGTGGAGCTACAATGCACAAAATAGACTTGCGGAATTCAGTGAAGCAGCAGAGAGACATTGTACCCACCTCCGGCTGGATCATATTGAGAACACAGTGTTTGGACACGATAAGAAGAAGCTTTTGTTCCTCGAAAAAACAATCAAATTGAAATTAATCTGTCAATGATCATGCCAGATGGGATCATGCAAGGGAATCGGACATGATGACAAATCCAAACCTTTTTTCGAAGGGATAATTTTATGTGTCCAATTGCATTTAAGTTCATTTGTTTTGAGATATTTTTCAACATGTTTCAATTCAGCTGCTTATGACGAAATTCTCATTATGGTACTTCAGCGAGATATGTGCATCACATTTTTAATTACGGACATGGGATGGCTGGAATCATCCTCTTAGCAACGTTGCACTTCATAGATTTTTATAATTTGTTTACCTTTTGCTGTCCTCAATTGCCAACGGTCAAGTTTCATACTGCCCAAGGTAAATCTCATTCTTTATACTCCGGTTTTGTAGTCGTACAAATCATCGTCGCCTTTGAGGCAAGACGTCTTTTCAGCATTAACCATTGTTTTCCACTTGTGTCATGACTCATAACGCTCAGGGGGGGGGTGGTGGGTGGATCAAGCTGGTTGACAGATTCGCATCTCTATGCCTGAGGGAGGACTCGCGTATACTTGTAGCTGGAATTTTTCAACAAATTATTGCGAGTTTTGGTCGTTTCAGGATGTGGTGGCCACTCATACGATAATTGGCATCGGGGTCCGACCGACTCCGTATGGTAGTTCTCTGTACTCCTCACCTCCACCACTTCCTCCCCTCCTCGTCTGGGGCGTCCATGACTCACCTTGGCTGAGGAGTAATCGCGTGGTGGTATCAATTACATTTCCTGTGTCTCTCTTTTCATCAGCTCGGCGGTATCTCGCTTGTGTAATTGTGTAGGTGGCAGGTGACGAGTCGTGAAGAACGAATCTTGTACAGTTTTTGTTGTCTAATTGCCGGGTATCACTAGATGCGCGTACTGTTATGTTTGTCGCTGCTCTGGTGGCTGGTTCATTTGACCCTCTAAACATAGGCTTTGTTTGTGTATGCTGAATAAATTGAGGTAGAAAAGAAAATAAGAACCTGATAAATTGTTAGATCTACGTTGTTCACATTTTTATGATATCTTACTTTTTGTGATAATACAATTATTTTCTGCGGTATGTAACTTGAAAACCCCTTTATAAGGGTACCCCCGTTTACTTGAAATTAATTTATGACATAATATTACCCGTTCGTTTTTTTGATAGAGCCAGCTGAAAACCCGCAACTAGTTAAGAAGGGTGTTCAAGTGTGTTGTGTGAACATTCATCGGATGATGCAGTTGATTCCCTCAAAGAGTTAAAATTATATTTTACAAAATTTATGTTATGGGCACTATGTCGTGAAAAGACTGCGCACACTAAAACATGTCTAGGAAACTTTCTTTTGGTGTCTTCTTCTGCTGCGTATGAGGCAGCATACGCTAATATGTTGTATCTTTGAGCCCAACGCCGGTTGTTGGTTGGGGTTTGAGAAAGCTGTGTCCACCGGTGGACGAAAGGTAGGGCCTCATTGAAAGTGAATCCTCATATGTGATGGAGAACCACATGGCAGGCTGGCGATGCCGCAGCCCCCATCGGTGCATATTGCTTATTGAGCGACGCTCCTTGCGAATCCGGTGTTAGTGGACCCATTCTGGCGTGGAGATTTGCTGGCCAGGTGGGAGTCTGTCTTTACGTTGTACTAGAAGTTGAATCTGGTCTTGGTGTATCTAGCCAGGCAGAGTTTCATGTCGGTAAGATGTTGAAGGGGAACTGGAGATTTAGCAGCGTGTCGCAGAAAGGTCGACGAGACCGCAGTCTCTGTCTACCGAATTGGTGTGAATCTTTGACAGTGGTATGCAGCATGTGCTTGTTGTCCAGCAGGTCCGTATTCACTAGTTTATGCTTATGGTTGTTTCTCTCTAAGTACTGACATGACACATACCTGACAGCACTGTAGGAATTTCAGATGGTTAGGACGGAAGCAACCAGTTAATGGGTTCAAGGTCCGTTGAGTTACTGTGTACAGCCTCTCTGTGTGAGAGCTATTGCACATGCTGGGGCGGCATATTCCCATTGCTGTAGACCAGAGCCAGGCAGTGGTGCGTAGGGTCTGGCTGCACCCCATGAAGCTCCAGCATGTCTGCACAGGAGGTTATCCTCGAAGATACATTGGCGCATACATACTCGGGTGCTGCCGGTTAGTAAGCTGCCGGTCAAGCTTCAAACTCCCAAATAGGTTGGTGTATGATTGTCAGTGGCAGAGGCTCTCCATTGAGTGATTTGAAGCTGGCGATGAGCCTCTTGTTGTTGGGTGGAAGGCATAGCGGTGGGCTGGCTTCACTCAGCTCGAGTCTCCAGGTCCTGAGATATGCTGCAAGTAGGGCCACGGCTGTATAAGTGTGCTTTTCTACTTCTGTCCCGTTTTGCTGTCCGAGTGGAGGCATAGCCATATGTCTAGAATGTTTGTTTGAGATACTCGCTGACTTATACGAAGTTGAACAGTCTATGAGCCATACAGATCCTTATGTAACTCCGTTCCTCAGACACGCATACGAGCTACTCCTCCCTCCTGGTCCCTTAGATACAGCTACGGTTTGCATCAGTTACATATGATTGTACAAGGGGACGATCCTGGATTGTCCTGAGAAGCTTGAGTATCAGGCCCTGGTGCCACACGGTGTCGTATGCTGCAGTGATGTCCACCAAGATGACACCTGCCTTTCGCCTTTCAAAGCTCTCCTTAATATCATTGTGAGTTTTACAATCTAATAGACAGTGCTCCGGCCCGTGCGAAATCCTGCTGTTCGTCAGGCAGATTTGGATCGACGACGGGCTCCAGCGGGTCCAGGATCATCCTCTCAAGAGTTTGAAGGAGACAACACAGTAGTGATATTGGGGGTAGTTCTTAGGGTTTTGACAGCCTTGATTGTTTGGGAGTGCGATGATAGTATCTCTCCTCCAGATCTGGGTAAGGACGGTTGGTAAGGCCAACATGTGTGGAACTCTGGAGCCATCTATACATGTGGGCCGCATTGGCATCGAACTCTGCTGGTATGTTATCATGGCCCTG
>JAMKCH010045317.1:0-11938 GCA_023653785.1 Ophioderma brevispina | reverse complement strand
TTACCAAAAATACATCTTTGCTCAAAGTAATCTACCATATCTTGTTGATTTTCTGGAAATATTTTCGTTGTGGAGCAAAAAAAATGTGAATTTTTCAAAAAATCATATCTCAGCTGACACAATCAACACACACCCAGCTGTAGCTGTCATCAGAATTTCCAAAAAACTCACACTTGAAGCCTGTAACATCACAACGGCTCGGATTTTACACCATTTCGTCAGTCGCCGTGTATGTATCATCATCAGTCGACTGCGCTGCAGGTGATCGCAAGTTTCCTCCAGTCACTTCTTTTTGGGCAAGTTGGAGATAGCCTTGGTTGCAACATGTTGGTTGTGTGTCCCCAAGAGTTTTGGCGTAGGAGAGATATGATCTCTGTCGGCCTGGCTTCCTCTTACCATGTGTTGGTGGTAGAAAGCATATAACCTACTAGGCTCTCCCTCTGGCACATCCTTAGATTATGACCAAGAAAAGTAAGCTGTCTCAGTCTTTACTCGGTTTAATCAGATGGGGGCCTGTCGTACCTGTAGCAGCAGATTGGATTGGGACACGATAATTCGCTTGATGTTCAGCATGATTCTGTAGCAACATGTTGCAAAAGAATTGACCTTACTCTCCAAAATGGTTTGTCAGCACCCAAGTTTCGCAGCCCAGACAAAAATACTGTCACACATGTTGTGTTGAAGCAGGCTACTTTTCATTTCGAGGGTAGACTTTGACTTCTCCATATGCGCTCCAAATTCCAAAAGATTGCCCAGGCAAGGGCTTTTCGTCTGTAAGGTCTTGTCTTTAGAACTGGAAGCCCTCATACAACCAAGATATTTGGATGAAGTCGGAGACATGGGCTTTTGATGACGCGCCCTAACTTTAAGCAGTGAAGTGGGTTGCAGTGGTAGTATGTACTCTGTCTTTTGCACACTGATGATAAGGCCCAATTCTCCAGCTGCAGCTGCTGTTCTTGATAACTGTGCATGAGCTCTAGGGATTGAAGACTCCAGTAGGGCGATATCGTCAGCGAAATCGAGGTCGTTTAAAAGACTTGGGCTGGATACTCCTGGACTGAAGTGGATGTGTCATCAATCCGCACTCTGTATCTTTAGTTGCCTTTTGCAGCAGCAAGTAGTCGATCAGCACAATGAAAATAAAGGGAGCTAATACCATCTCCCTGCAGTACCCCTGTTGAAACGAGGAAAGCCTCCGAGATATTCCATCTACCATAACAGTGCTTTTGGAATTGCTGTAAAGGACGCCTATGGCTTTTCCCAACCTGTCTGGGATACATAGTGCCAGTAGAACCGAGAACAAGACCTTCCTGTTGATCGAGTCAAGGCTTTCTTAAATCGATGAAAGGTGATGGTGAGTGGGATTTGATAACTCTGAAAAGCCTCCATGAATTCTCCTTAAGATGTGAACCTGCTGTGCATAGCTTCTACCTGGGCGAAACCAGCTTGGTTGGATCTTTAGTATATGATCAACATGCTCTCGTATTCTTGTTAACAGGAATGTTGTTGTAGACTTTTGCTGCCACTGACCTCAAGGTAATTCCTCTGTATTATTCATGCAGCTGAGGTTTCCTTTCTTAGGCAAAGGACCAATGATGTTAGTGATCCCTTTCGGGGGGTGTAAGAGTGGTGAAAACTTAAACGCACAACTTGTGGATGACCTGCAACATTACTTCCCCACCATTCTGGAGTGGCTTCTGATGTTATTGAACTGTCCACTCCAGCTGCCCTGATGTTTTTCTTCCTTGAATGGCCTTTCTGGTTTCTTTCTTTTCCTTTCTTCTCTTCGAGGGATGGTGGGTCTTGGCCATATAGGAAGGTCCTGATCGCAGGAGGCAGGTAGGTCAGATGTTGGTGGACCATTATCGTTGTTTGAGTAGAGAGCTAAAGTATTGCCGCCACTCTCAAGAAGTTCTTTTTCACTTGCCCGTTAGTCAACTTAATGCTAAACTCATCAAAAGTGGTGCCAAGCGGCGTGGTCTATGTTAACAATGCGTTTCCAATGGGGCGTTGAAGGTGCCGGTGCGTGTCGAAAACTAAAATCTCATTTTGTGAGATGCCTTATCAAGGTATCTCACGCGATAGCTTACCAACCCTACATCTTATTTTTCGATTATTCCCGTTTTGGAATTTAGAGGGAAGATATGCTGCAACACTATTTGAGTGGGAATGACACTGGGATCAAGTATTTTGAATTAAAAATTGAGATTTCTGTAGACTGTGTTTGACTTCTCTACTCTACGCCCCCTCACACACACGTCTGTCGTAGATCGGATCACTGATTACTTTAATAGGTTAACTGAACTGTGCCCTATTTCTATCTTCATAATTCTTCTGTAACATGTTTAAATGAGTTAGAAATTATCAATAAAATCTTCTATGGAAATTTGGAAGGTTAAAACTCAAAATCTGCATAGCAAAGGAGATTAACCCTATTTATCTTGGTTATTACTACAGTCCCGGTCATAAGCCTGGTTACATGTCGCCAAGTACCTTGCATGCCCATCAAAACGGCACCCCAGTGATATGCAGAAGGCACAGAGCCATGCGTGAGAGACCGCACGCGCATGCCATGTAACAATGTCCTGGATTTATGGATGAGAGTATAGTGGTACCTCTGCTAGCTTGATTTCCTCTGTCCCAAAAAGGCAGAAACTGACAATTACTGACATCAAGGACACAAGCTGTTCGAGCAAGTCTCATCTTATAGTATTTCTGATAAAACCATAATAAAAAAACCAAAAATATCAATGGCGACACAGTTTTGATGATTATTTGGATCTTATTCCACAGACTTCATTTCCACCTGTGTAAATTTCATTCGGGCAAAATGATTTTCATAAAAATCTATTTTTTATGTAGAATGGCCATATGAGGGTCAATTACGGGAAGGGAGTGACAATGACTTCTCCAGCTTTAAAGGTGGATGCCCGATTTAAGTATATCAAGTTTCATCTGATAGATTTGCCTTCACCCCCAAAACTCCATCTGGTCAAGTTCGCGGCGAATATTTCAACCTGTTGTGATGTGACATCTAGAAATGTGATTTTGTGAGGCCCCATAGAATACTGTGTAAATTATATTGGTCGAAACCAAAAATGCAGTACATTTTCGCTCATACTTCAAAACCAACATCAATTTAGGACGAGGTTTAGTGGTCACCGTTTCGAGGGGTGCTTTGGGGTCACAGGTCATCAGGGGTCATTATAGGGTAACTTGGCCGTCGTTGACTTATGGATATGAGTTTTGTATGGGGGTAGAGTTTCGCCATACATTTTAGTGTCCATTTTCGAGGGTCATTTGGGGTCAAAGTCATCCAAGGGTCATTATTGGATAACTTGGCCGTGCTCTCTTACTATGGATATAGTTTTTGGTACGCGTTTTGTGGTCAGGTTTTCGAGGGTTCTTTTGGGGTCAAGGGCATCCAGGTGTCATTATTGATAACTTGGCAATGCTTGCTGTATGGATATTAGTTTTGTTATGGTGGTAGAATTTCATCAATCACCGTACGAGTTTTAGAGTGGTCACATTTTTTTCGCGGGTCATTTGGGTCAAAGGTCATCCGGGGTAATTATACGCACTTTGTGCCTGCTTTGACGTATTGATATGAGTTTTGGTATGGTGGTAGAGTTTCGCCGACGAGTTTTGTGGTCACATTTTTGAGGGTGGTATATTGGTGTCAACGGTCATCCCGGGGTCATTATTGTGTTAACATTGCCGTGCTTTTGGCGTATATATGAGTTTTGGTATGGTGGTATAGTTTTGCCGTAACGAGTTTAGTGGTCTCGTTTTTGAGGGGTCATTTGGGTCAAAGTTCATCCCATCGCTTATTGGATAACTTGGCCATGCTTTGGACATATGGATATGATTTTTTTTTGGTGGTAGAGTTTTCACCGTACAGTTTTATGGTAACATTTTCGAGGGTCATTTTGGGGGTCAAGGTCATCCAGGCTTATTATTGGGTAACTTTGCCGTGCTTAGACATATGGATGAAGTGTTTTGGTATGCAACCTTGTCTTTTTGAGCGCTCGCGCGCGATCGCTCGCCTCGCGCACTAAATGCTGTGAGTCCGCGCGATTTATCGCGCATCTTGTTAAAAGCGGCTGCGAGTTTTCTACCTTCGTATTTTAGCCGGCAACGACCCAGAAAATACTATCCTTGGCATATTAATGAAAATGATCACGGAACCCTATGCTTTACCATACAACACGCAATTTTCAGATAGTGTGAATGGCTGGTAAATCAGTGCCGATAGCAAAAATCAGCGGTTATTAACTCCACAAATGTATCGGAACTCCAATGTAAATACCGCATGGACGGTGTATGAAAATGAACACGGACTATGTGTAATAATGCAGGAAAAAAATTGAAGTAACGTCGTATTTGAATGCCTGCGCCTGGTTAATCTGCACATGGTTTTGTTTGATTGAGCCAAGTTTTGATACACGATGCGCCTCGGGTTGAACGAATTTAGGGGTCTTACAAACATTAGGAATCGAATTTAGAAATATTTTCGACAGAAGAAAGAAACTATAGACGGTACCAAACCCCTCGTGGTCAAATTTGAGTTGTAAACTATGCACGAAACCTGTTCAAAGAAATGACAGGTGCCCGCGGGGACGCGTCGCCCATTACCAGTACATCCAATGACACACGTTGATGGATACGTTATCAAGCGTCGTGAATCACCATTATTAATGAGCTTACTCCCAATTAGTTTTAGATAATTCCTGCCTATGACTGACTTTTTTGCCGACTTAGGTTCTACATTTGTTACTGATATGTTGGACTGTTCGTGGCATGCCCATGCAGTTTACTCTCCCTAGTCTAGACTAAGTTTTAAATGAAAAAAAAAAAAAATCGCTCAGTGTTCGAGGTTCAAAAGGCCTGGTTCACTGGGTGATAATTTTTAAAAATTGATCCACTGAATGATAACATCTACGACTTGGTAATTTAATTAAATCTTGATGACAGTCCACGTATGTAACTTAACTTGTTACTAACTTGATGGCACTAATTAACAATGCTTATGCTACAAACACCTGAATTGAAAATGCATGAGCTTAACTGCTTCTGTGTCCCCCAACTCAGTGCCGTCCTGCTGCTATGCTCTAATGCTTTGTAACCGCTCGTCTCCAGCCAGAATTGGGAGTTTTAAAAAGCTCTTCTGGCATCTCGCCTCAAGGAGCCTAGATGAGCTTTTTTATGCTCCTCTGAAAATTTCAAAATGACCATGTCTGTCTGGGTATGGTGGGTATATTTCGCCGGACGAGTTAGTGGTCAACGTTTTCGAGGGTTCATTTTGGGGACAAGGTCATCCGAGGGCCTTAATAGGGTAACTTAGCCAATTTTGGTATGGTGGTAGAGGCTTTGCCGTACTAGGTTTGTGGGCACGTTTTCGATGGGGTCCATTTTGGGGTCAAAGGTCATCCAGGGGTCATTATTGGGTAACTTGGCCATGCTTTAAATGACTGAACTTAAGTGCCCGGGGCTCTAATTATGTCGATACCGTCCCGTCTGAAAAACATCCAGTATACCTCACTAGGCGGTATACTCATCTAGCGGGTTCTACTCATCTAGCGGGGCCGCGCTGCAGCGCAGTGCGCCCCGCTAGTTTTAGAGTCCCCTATGATTTCACAGGTAAATGAGAAAAATAGTAGCTTTCTGTAGACAGCAAAATTTAACCACTTTCCTGTAAAATCTGGGGTTCTGGGGACCGATTTCTAATTGCGTCATCTGGCCATGGACCTTTTAATACAAACCACTTTGGTTTGGTTACGTTGTTAGCAGACCACAATCAAAATTGTTCTTGTTTTAGCAGCTTTACAGGTCACACAACATTGCATATCATTGATCCCTAATGAACTGAATAAACATTGTGATCCTTGGAATCACTGCACCTGGATAGATCCAAAGCCTTCCCCGACCCCCCCCCCCCCCAACTTACCTAAAAAGGTTTTTTTTTTTTTTTTTTTAAGATACTTTTTTTTTAAGCAAGTATTTTTATCGTTTAAGATACCCTCAACAGGCCTTCATTTATGGAAATAGAGAGAGCTCTGTTAATAACTCTCCTGTTTTCATTTAGGAGCTAGGAGAAATTTTGCAATTTTGGTATTGCCTGTCCGTAAACGGACCGAAATACAATCAGTCGCTATCGTGGCACTGTGATACAAACTTTGCTCATAACATAACACCGCACTATCAGAATCAACTAAATTTTGCAATAACGTTTCCTCGTGCAGAACTATGAATAATACAAGAATGACTGCTATAAGAATCACAAAATACACCTTTAAATTGATGGTAACATTTCTTTTGTTACTTTGCTGCTTAAAAAAAACACAGTTCTTATGTACTTAACACATGATTACGCCGTTCAAAAGTTTTGTTATTGCTAGACAATATCAGAGCACATTCCTGTTCCACTATCCACCACAGAGCACATATGGTAAAATATGGAGTTTTCCTTAACCTGACCATCTGACCACACTATTTTCTGCACACATTTAGAATCGGAAATCTTAACGGAATAAACATGTTCTTTAGTCCGTGAAGGGTTTCCGACTTCATCAGTGTTTCAAATGGGTCAGGTTACATAAACTCTGTAACATATAGAATGGTTCTGATGGTCTACTACGTTATGAATGATGAACACCAATTTATGTGAACTAGAATTCAAAATAAGATTGCTACAGCCAGTGAAGCGCAGCAGTGAAGAAAAGGTCTGTTGATGGTCACTTTTGCAACTAACTCTGCCTTCATGGTTTCTCACTGTTGTAAGCTTTATACATTTAGGCACTGCTATACTCAACACCGGAGATCCTAACAATCGGAAGGAATGTTGTGTAATACAACCCCCTTCTACAATGAAAGAAATATAAAAAAAGAAAAGAAATGCAGGTAGTGTAAATTTGAAGACCAGCTGGGAAATAAGACTAACCAAATAAAGATTAAAAAGTGCAAAATGCAACGTTGAAGTTATCATCTAACCATTATCATACTTTTTTAAAAAATACTGGAGGTTGATCATCTATGGAAAACAACTACAATTGAACAACAAATGATGTTTTAATTGGGAAGGTCATTAGTAAACACACCACAAGTGTTGAAAATGTATGTTTTAATTCTGCAAAATCACCCCTAATTATTGGGCTCTTTCAATTTTTCATGTAAATTATCACCACTGATTTTAGTATGATTTTGGAACATTCGGTTTATTTGTTTTATTTTACGGCCTCCAAGATTGCCGTAAGAACTATGTACATGTTAGTATGCAACAAAAAACAAATGCCAGCTAGTTATTGTTTTAAAAATGAAAACCATAAATTGACCATTACTTCATTAAAGAGACATGAGGAACATTTTCCAGAAAGAAGTGCCCCCATTTTTTTCGAACCCGGTTTTTTGCATATGGAATGCTTAACAATGTATTAGAAAACACCCCTAAAGTGGAATAAAGACAAATATGCCATTTATGTAATAGAGGATTGATTAGTAATCTGCCATGCACAACGAAATTCAAAGAATTGGTTTGCTATAGGGATGATTTGGGGGGGGGGGGTTTATGATAGCAGGCAAGTTCAAAACAAGGTTTTGCGGTTTACTTTGTGGTACTGTCTTGTGCATAAAAACTTTCGAAACGTTTTTTCAGGAGGTGTTCTATGACCGGACCCAGTGCCAATTTGAGGAAATCATATCTCAAAAAATCTCCTGTCACTTTAAAGGGTCATGTCTCCGATTGCTAATAGCCTCGTCTCAGAAACCCGATTTTACTTGGAAGGTCCAAGAGTGAGATGTCAACTACTCCAAATCTTTGTGGGGCATTCCATTGCAATAAAACAGGCGCCAGAAAAAAAAGGAATCACTACCAATGACATTTAATTTGTGAAAACTATTGATTATCGTCAGTGTCAGAAATGATTCACCACCAGTCACCTGGAATTTTCGAGTACTCTCTGATAAATCAATTACCACAAATGATTCCTCACCAACCCTAATATTGAATACTTTCTGATCCCTCCTTGTAAACTTGCACAACCACATCAAATTTCTATTTGCATTTTCGGGGACCTTTACAAAGTGGTCAAAATTTTGGTATCTGAAAAAAGCGAACTATTTTTTTTCCTCATTTACCCTGAAAATCCTTAGGGCTAAAGGATGTTTGTTTTAGATGAATTACTAAATCAACTTTTTACCTATGGTAAGAATGGCGTTTTGGCTTATATTATTCCACTTCATGTTTGATTTAATACATTGGTTAAGCATTCTTAATATTCAAAAATCCCATATTGACAAAACTCTTGGGGTGCACTTTCCAGAAATCTCCTTGTGTCGCTTTTAAACTCAACCATATAGCTGGTGCACACCAATTGAAGAGCAATGTAAACACTAATGCTGCAAACCCTCTCAAGACTGTATCAAAAAATGATCATCTTATCAAACTTCCAGTTTACAGCAATTATCTAATGTGAAAATGTATTATTGGCCAATGTAATATATTTGAAATAATTAAAAAAACCATGGCATTTCCACATACTAACAAGCCAATTCATTTAGTCCGAGCCATAGTAAAAAAATTACATCCTTTCTTGGAACTTACGTCTTCATGCTAACCATTTTCGGCAGAAATTGTTTATGGGCACCCATCAATGCATCAATAGGCCAGCAGAATGGCCACTAGACACATGCACTTGTTCAATCTCAGATATTTTTTAAAAATCCATGTAACAACAAAAACAAAAACAACATTTTTTGGAGATTGAATACCTGAATCCATATGCCCAATATGATTGTAAATGTCCCAGACTAAATGGCATGCCATTTTTCCTTGCAAATTAAGACTAGTTTTTTGTAACTTTTGATTGGGAACTACATTTTACTTTAATTTTTTAAGCTTGGTAATGCTAAGGCATTTCCTGTCAAATCACTCAAATAAGAACCTTGCAACTGCACAACTACGACATATCATATCTATTTCACTTGACTGATTCTGCTTTGAAGCCCAATCATTATTCATACACTTAAATTGGCATTGCAGTGCCAATGTTTCTGCTAGTAACGCTACATTAGAGGTCACGTATTATTGCCAACTGAAATCCCACCCCTTCCCTAATTTCAAAACTCTTAATTTAAAAATTCCAGAAAATATCGGAAATTGACCCCAAATGCCTTAGAATTGGCTGAAATTAAATAAGCTGTGGAAATTGTTGAAAAAAAAATCCTGTTATCAGAAGGTGAAATTTGTTCCAATTTAAAAAATATTGGGTTTTTCTGCTTGATATGAGAGCCTGGCACTTCCCACAACAGATTTTGTAGAAACAACCGCGCAGTTTTGTTGGTAGAAAGTAATAACATGTTTTGCAATACCCACCACTACTCTGCTCATATGGCTACCAATGTATCACACATTTTTTATCTCTATCTTCAGAAAGAAATTGATTTGAACATTGAAGACTCAAATTTCGGATGGAAACTGAAGAATAATTTCTAAGTTGTCTAAGGCCATTTAATCCAAACCCTAAAATATTGATAAGTACTACTTTTCTTTGGGTAATTCGGGGGTATAGGAGATCTCAAGATGAATCAAAAATAACTTTAAATTACAAATTACACTATTAAAAGTCAGTAAATGAAATGCAGTGTGAGTTAATTTAAAGGTGCACTGAGAGATTTTGGGCCACCCATATATTGTTCCATAGGTAGTTATTCATATAGATAAGAACCAAACTAGATTTTCTCACCTTGGTCTTTGGCTACAGAAATGCCTGACATTTGAAAACAAAAGCCGGTTTTCATTTGCTCATTTCAATATAAAACTAGGCTGAATTTGTATCTGCTCCTATAGATGAAATTAGAAATTTCACATTTGTACTTAAGAAATATTTCTCAAGCGTAATCCCTTTCACATGGGGGCCATTTGATAGAGCGCGTTACATTAGTGCAAAATGTTCACATTTTTTAAGGGACCCTGTTTATGTTGAAATTCTCTCGTTGCAACCTCATACATGCTTTCTAATATTGTAGTATTTTTAAAAAAAAATATTGTGTGCCAGCAGGTCTTATTTGCGTTCATGCATCCAAATTTCAAAGAAGTTATTCCAGTGAATTCACAATTAACGTATAACTTTTTCTTAATTTCCTGTAAGGTTGTATGTCATCAAATGCGCATAAAAAGTGTTAGATGCTGGAAATGTTATTTTTTTTTTATTTAAAACTCATTTTTTTTATTTTCTCACTTACCAACATAGGTAAGGTATACATGTTAGAAAGCTAGCATGTGTAAAGGATGCCATATATATTTCAATAAGAAAATTTACATAGATCGCAACATAAGTAAGTTGATAATAAAATGTTTATTTGATTTAATTTTTTTAATTTTTTTATTTTTTTTGAAAAAAACAAGTTTTTCTCCCCAAAAGGGGGCGGGCGCATTTGGCAGGAGTGGACCTTTTTACCTAAATTTAACTTTTTTGACAAAATAGAAATAAATAGCGATTTGGCTCTGATCGCGTCGCAAAATTGCATTTTTTTGGTTGTTTTTGAGCCTTTTTAGGGATTATGGGGATTTTTTATGTTTTTTGGGGGGGGGGCATCTGTCCCCTGCCCACCCCCGGGGTTACGGGCCTGATTCTTGTATGTTGCCCAAAGAGAGATGACGTAAAGCAGAGATTGATCAGATGCTGAAACACTGGCCTTCTCTACTCTATCTGCTATCCAGGGAATAGGTACTCACTATATCTGTGGGTCTGAAGTTTGTCATGCTACATAGAGTCCTTCTATTCAATCCTGACTCAAGTTGACTACATATTATAGTGGTATAGCTACGCCGGACGTGTTGCCGGCAACAGACTATATTCAACCGGCAGCAGCTTAAAATTTGGCCCTGCACCGGCACAAATCTCAAAAAATTACGGAAATCCTCAATACCAAGGGATTCCAACTACCTGTACATGAAATTTTACCCAGGCACTCTATTTACCTGGCTTATAACCCTGCATATTCCAAATACAGTTTGAAGAATTTGTATTATGCTTGGTATTAAAAAAAATTAATCTGCACTTATTATAAAAAATAGGGAAAGTAGGTCCTCCCAGTCCCAGATAGTTGCCAATGAGAACTTAACACCCATATTATTTTTGCCCAGGGCTGTTATAAAGCATAAGCACAGTGGTCCAGATTTGTTTTTTGCCCCCAAAATACAATTCGATATGGCCAAGACAAAAAAACCATGTGATTTAAACAATAACTCTATTGTGCAGTGGAATGAAGATGGGTTCGATACCACGTATGGCCACTAACCATGTTTTCTACGAATATTCTGCATATTATAATATAATAATATTTATTTCATTTACAAGTGCAAAAAGGGCATAAAGGAACAATATACTCAGGAAAGAAAAATGGGCCATACAGCACAAACACAATGATGTGGATTTCTTTCCCTAATGGAACAAAAAAAAGCATGCAAAAATGGCATAATTACCAACAAAAACAACACACATTTGCATAGCATGAATTAGGGGGTCAGTCATAGTATTTTGGGTATGAACGATTGTTTATGCCCGAGGGCTTGCCCGGGGCCAATACACACCGCTCACAACCCAAAACTATGATGAACCCCTTTGAATGTATAACAGTACTTTTTACTATTATTACTTAACAAAATTAATCCATTACATATGAAAACCTATTGCCACCAAGGTTATGTTTTCATACCTTGAGCTACAACTAATTATATTTTTCAGCATGTCCTGGGTTGATCTGTCTGGCTGGCTATTAGCCAATTACCATAGTAACATTTCATGTCGGCTGCAATTCAACCATTTACATTCATACAACAAAGGTAAAACCCTATGCCGCATCCCGCTATTGTGTGAAGCAGACAGACCAGAAATAAATATTTAAATCTTTTCATAATGCAATACGCATATAGGAAATA
>JAMKCH010045316.1:0-20327 GCA_023653785.1 Ophioderma brevispina | reverse complement strand
GGAAATACATCAAAACAAAGTGAAAAACCGTTATCGATTCCTTCAATTGATCTAGGAGAAGGATTACTACACACCAGTAGAAAACGTTTATGTACCAGGTGCTACAGAAATACCCCAGTCGCTATATAGCTTAACCAGACTCTGGAGACTCTGGTGAAGAGCAGAAGGATTCCATACACAACCAGCTGAAAACTTGTATGTACTGATGCAAAGCTGTCCCAGTCGCCTATATATGGATGCACCAGACTCGGTTGACGAGACAGAACACTTATGCCGAGTTGTCTGAGACACCTAGTCGAAATGACAACTCCCTGACGCCATGTATTATACCGTGCATCGCCCAGAAAGCACAACTGAAGACGAAAGGGACTTATTATGGTAATAATAGAAATGGATTTAGAGGTGAGGTGTTGGGAAACTATTCATGAAGCGGATCAAGATGAGATTACCAACAGTTTTGAGATATCGGATTGTAATGAAAAACAAACAAATGTACGGTGTTCACAAATTATTCAGTGATCAGTGGATAATCCGAATACGAAGAATCCACATGGCAACTCAGTGGATGAAGCCAACGAACTTCGTAGATCATCCCAACATAGTTCTGTTAAGTCAGTTAAAAATGTAACATACGGAATCCAATAACAAATACATACCACTTGTAAACACATAGCATACATTCGTTTGGTCGGGTAGAGAATGTTATTGATGAGTCGGGAAGTTCATCCGGTTGGCCGAGGAAGTGGAAGTATTTTCCCCTTTCCATCGGAGACACATCCTTTGAGGAAACAGTTTCGTGACAATGTTAATAGACGCAGCTGATATGGAAAGGTGACATTCCCTAAACAATAGGATAGGCAATGCACAGATAGCAGCAAGTAGGGCCCATGACCTATAAAGAGTCTGCACAAAAGGTTGATGGTTTTCTAGGCAACACTGACCTGTTGATTCCCAAAATTCTCGATCTAACTCCATCTTTTGAGCATTTAGAGAAGGGGGTAAAGACCAGGGGTAGTAAAATTTGTTGCATACGGGTTTTAAAAGTGTGCCAAAGACATGTTCATATGTCTAAGGATTAACAAAAGGTATTTTGCTATATCTAACCCCAACTCTTGTGTATTTACGACCGGCCAAACTGTTCAAGTCATCAGGGGGCAAGATAATATTTTTAATGATACAAATTGTTTCAAATTGGGGTCAAATTGTCGTTATGGGCAGGACAACCTGAAAAATCCATTGTCTTTATTTTTAATCATAACGTTGAACCAGGCAGGTTAAATACAATAAAGTGTCTATATGAAAAAATGGATGTTTTCATAAGTCACAAAGAATCTAATAAAGTCATTCTTTGAGAGTTAAAAAACTCACAAGTATCCTAACTAAGACGGCGTCCAAAATGTTCCCCACTTCCTGATTTGAATCATAACTTTTAATCCGGCAATTAAGACACAAATTAAGTGTCTAGAAATGGACGAGTTTAAAGGCACAAAGACTCTATAATAGAAGCATCATTTAGAGAGTCCACGCATAGATTGCTTAAAACTTTACTTGTTCACCTATTATGGTATCAATGATGCAAAAATGGAAGACGTTTCGGTTACAACTATCTTCACCTTCATCATCTGGTGCAGCATCTCTTCACAAGGGCGTTTTCTTGCAACTCCGTCATGATGCTACATCATCAGGTTTGGGCGCTCGCATGATGCCCGTGATTGAGCACATTGTCTGGTGGTGATGAGAGTCTTTTCTTCTAATGTCGTACATTTCCCCATACCATTTTTATTTGGAGCAGATTGCTACCCATCCATTCTTACAAAAAACCGTGAGATACTTGGTGAACTGTGACTGATTGCCCTGTTGTATGTGATTGTGCGGTATTTGTGTGTGATTTAGGATAACTGCCCGATAAAAATTTTAGGAATGTCCTCATGTCTTCTATTGTTAATAAGTTATCCAACAAGTCCTCTTAGGAATCCTATATAACTCCATACTATATTTATTAACATTCTGCATTCTGATTTGCTTTAATATGTTACCTATTCCTTTCTTCTTCGTTCGTTTCTTGTAGTCCAAATCTCAGTGACGGCCCGTCTTTAAAACCACCAATTCCGGCCAAAAGTAGTGAACCCCCGTGGTAAATTTGTATTGCATTGAAGGCCTAAATGGGCCATAGAGATCGCACTGAAACTACTAACTTTATTACCGAATCTTTAACCAACCCTAACACTTGACCCCTCCCCTTTCCCCACCACCAACAATGTTGGGTGGCCTCGAGCGCATGAAAATGACATGTTTCAACATTATCCAGGGGGAGAGGGGGGCAAGTTTAAGTAAGACATATAAAGTGGTTCCCACAATTTGGCCGATATTGAATCTGATAGTTTCATCGTCAGGTTGTGGAGGTCAGGCCTGGGATTCCTCCTGGGGACTATTGATAACCTCACAGTCATCTATGATCTGGCAATGGTTTGTGGCTCTCCATAACAATCGCAGTTTGGGGAAAGTTCCACACCTATATATCTGTGAAGGAAGTGCTTTGTACGGCCAAGCCAATTCTGAGACTGTTAAGGTTGACCCATACTTACCTATCGGGTCCGTCTCTTGGGCTTGCTAATGGGCTGTCCCTACAAACTGCTTTCGGTTCAATGTAGAGATGACCATTGCTCAGACCATCTGTAATTGATCCAGGATGATCGATAGGATACTGCGACTGCAGTGTCATGGATTGGGTTGGGTAGCAAAGTGAGGTTGGGGATTAGGCTACCAGATTCATCACATTCTTAGCGAGCTTGATCATCTGAAACTCCTAAGATTTTGGCAGGAATCTATGCCATACAGATTGGGAAGATATTACAGGCGCACCAAGGCAACCACTAGTAGAAGTCTCTTGCACCATCATTAAAAACGAAGTAAATCTTTGTGTGAAATGTATACTATGATCCATACACGTGAATTCACAATTGAGTATGCCAAAACACATTAGAAAGTAAAACTGCGGTCCACTTATGATGCCAAGGTATTGTGATGTTGGGTCGTGTGACAGTTTATCTCCATCTAGAGTGATGTTATTTCTTTTTTTGTTGTGCCCATGTTTGGCAAGGTGAAAACAGCGGACGGTCTTGGTTTTGCTGAGTTCAAGTGGAATAAATTGGATTACAGTGATGAGGTCTTTCTGCAACACTGTTTCCAAAGGCCTCCGAGGCAATCAGCAGCTATTCTTGTGCCGTATCATCGCGTAGGAGAGAATACTCTTCCTTTTCAGTGGGCGTGGCTCGGGTTTTTTGATATGGGGGGGGGGGGGGCAGTTGTCGCACCTCACTTGAATTTTACGGGCCACTTTCCCTTTGCATATCTGGATGTAAATGTTGAAAAACTGGGTGCCAGTACGACCTGTGGGATTACCATTCCGAATTTGTGCTTTCTACTTGCATTTTGCCCATTCGATGCCTCCTGGACGAAAGATCTGCAGTTTTGGATTAGCAGCATTATGAACTTGACAACCTTGACATCAGGGAAGACTTTGATTTAGCTGAGGTAGAGACCCTTGCTACCCAGACTGTATCATAGCGCAGCAGTTTAGATCATGAAGCTACTTTTCAAACTTCTGCTTTTCTGGAAGGCTGTCTGGATATCATTAACTAGTCTTTATCCGTCGGTTGGTTGAGTTTACCTTTTCCCTCTTTAAATCCAGCTTGGGTGCAGGGTAGATTTGCCCTCGACGTATTATTGATCCATATCGGAGTAATCAGTTCTCTCTCACACCGCTTGTGAATGCAGTGGATTGGGTCCCTGGACTCTTTGGCTCATTTTGCTGTTTCTCTGGGCTTTTCAAGGAATAGCATATGACCTTTTGAAGCTTTCCATCTTGAGGGAATAATTGACGATTTTCAAGCAAGTAGAGAGGAAGAGTTGGTGCCATATTTCTCAAGAATATATATAGCACTATTCTTAGATAGATTTAATAGATTAAGTAAACTTGACCTCTCATATTCCCTCGCTTTTGTGCACTAAAAATGTGGTCTAAAATGTGAACTTTTGAACGTTATCTATTGTGATCTTTGCCAAATGCTAATCAAGGTGATCATGTGAACTCATCGCGATACAAAGAGGGTTGCTTAAGAGGTGACGGCACAAAGGATGAAAAAAGGAGAGAGCACACCTGAAGGCCATATGTAAAGGACCACTTTTCCTTTATATATCGGGCCGAATGTGGCCAAGGTAAGACATCAGGAGGCGACAGTAGCCGAGATGGACATACTTTTAAAATGGTGGGCATGCTTATCCTTCCTCTATTTTCGGACACCCCAGTGTGAAGTTAATTAAAAATTACACACAATCTCATAACCATCTGTTTGCCTCATGAATTGCTCATTCTTTTGAAATGATAAAATGTCCACAATAATCAGTGACCAATGGATACAAGACTTCAGCAAACTTGGATCAAAGATTTTCAATCCAACAATTGGGCCGGTATGCAGGGAGAACACTTCAGATTTTCCTCTTCATCTGGCGTGCAGGGCCAGCAGGCCTTGTTGGAAAGCTGGGCTAGCAAAACAAACACCCATCTTTCGGCCGCTTTTCTCAATTACTACTGCAATGTTAAATGACGGCAGTGGTTCGTGATTTCCAAATCTCTAACTGTAAAAGAAGCATAGTTAAATGTTAGTTCACATTCATGATACATTTGCAAGTTATTATTATCATTCATAATATTTGTCACTGGCCAATGTGCAATGTCTGTCAAAAGCTGCACTGGACAACTATGGCTGAAGCGAGGGATCCCTGTCAGGTCCCACCAGATAAATAAGCATGGGCCCTTATAGTTTTGGCTTATATTTTATTATATTCTCTGTCATACATTAAAGATCACATGTTTTAGACACTTCTTGGTATTTCTACATTCTTGGTTGTAAAGTTAGGATAAAGATAACAATTATGTTGGTCTTTTTGACGCCATCTTGGGTTTGGTTACCTATTAGTTTTGGGCACTGCTAAAAATGCTTTTATTGATTCTTTGTATTTCCAATTTGCATATGAAGTTATGATACCATAGAAAATGGCGACCATTTTGGACGCATCTTGGTTTTGGGTACTTTTAAGGTTTGAACTCTCAAAATAATGACTTTTTTATTTTTTTTATTTTTTTTATTTTTTGCTTTTTTTAAGTTTTTTAACTTTTTTAATTTTTTAAAGTTATGATAAAATTGGAAAATGGCGGCCATTTATGACCGCCATCTTGAATTTTTGGAGATATCTCAGTAGATTTTCGGGGACTTTTATAGTATGTTTCTTCACTCATATTCCAGACCGATCCTGAAAAATTCAGCTTGTTATGAGCTATTTACAGGTTTTTTAACCTATTATGATCTAATCTCTTGTACGATTTGGTCATCGTGAGCCTACAGTGCACCATATTGTTTTACATTTTGAGCTTTTGTTGCTCCCCATCTTTGAATTCTGGAGTCGAGGTTGCAACGAACTAGGTGAAACTTTTGCCTGTAGAGATAAGAATTAGAAGAACGTTCTTTGGAGCCTGATCATACATTAAAAAACATTAGCCATGTGAACTGCTTTGGTAACTTATGGAAGTCAACACGGGTTCAAATAATGTTAATAACATCCTTGGTGAACAATGCGTCAACCTGCCATGCATTATGTACTAAAAAGTCCTTCTTCTTCTTTCTTCCGGGCAACGTTTGATTTTTTAGTCAAATTGCAGTCGTATCCCATAGTCCTAGTCAACGGACCAAAACTAGAGGATTTCATTTTTTTGAACGTAAACTGCCGTTTTGGTGCTTGTTCCGATCATCTTTGGACCCCCTGATTTACCCCGGAAGTAGTATCGATTTTGATATCTGATGGAAGGGCCTTATTTTTTCCCTCATTGTCGTCCGAAATCCATTTCATATTTTCCCAGATCTAACAAAAACCCCGAAAAACCCCTTCCGTTTTATTTTAAACATCAATATTAGGCACAAATATTGATAGGCTGCAACATTGCATTATTGCGTCTAACCATCAAACCCGCAAGTTTGTTTCACACGGTACTTGATATGTGCAAGTGCCAGACATCATATCAAGTAGAGAAACCAATACACATAAATCGGACAAGCACCTTCAACACACGTAGTTTTAACTGGTCAAATTCTCCAAGGACTTTGGCATATACTCTACTTTCTTTAGAGAACATACTTTCAAGGTACGATGAAGCAAAATAAAAGTAACGAAAGAAAAACCTACTTGACATTTGACATTTGTTTTCCAATTGATCGAGTGTTATTAATAGATATTGGAATTTCCTATTTCAATATGTCATAGTGTTCCAAGTTGGGGAGAAATCTATTTCAAGGCAAAACAAACCGTTCAAGGCCCACAGGCGCATAGAACTAATTTTTCACCTAATTCCCAAATATAATATGATTACGCAACTGCACTGCAATACGTAGACTTATGTAAGACTTACGGTTGAGTTAGGTACCGGTATTTTTTACAAATGAGTTTCACATCGGACTCTTGATCCTGCATTGAGGTATCTGTTAGTGAGCAAATATTCAGGAATGCGCAAGAGGTATTACAATTTATTCCGTCATCGCTGTATGATGTTTGTGGCAGTAGCGCTTTACGGCATAATGGCGATACCTCATTTGCATACTTGGGACAGGGTGAGTTAAAAAATGACCCGATTATGTCCGACATTTTGAATTTTTTAAATACATTATCTAACATATGTGACTTCATCCCCGGAATCCTTTTTCATTATCTTATTTGGTGGCAAAAATAATTCCCATCGGTTAAGTATAGGCCGATTTACGGTCTTTCGAATCAAGTAGTTCCGCGTTTCCCTCCCCCATCCACGGATTCCCATTTGGAATGCATCGGTGGTCAGTTGAAGCATGCCTCCCTCTCAAAAATGATGATAAGGGTGTGTTTATGATGTTTAATGTCAAATAAAGTTGTATCTTAAATGCGTAAAAGCCAGCGATAATGGTAAGTTTTATTTGAAGTACTTTTTTTTTTTTTAATTTTAAACATTGCTTTTTTATTTTTGTATACAAATATAGACAATACTTTAAACCTAGAACGGTGTTGTCACCGATGTCTGTTCCTTTCTATGGTATGATGCATTCAACTCCTCCAGAACATGTAATACTATGTATTAAGGCAATTGATTTTCAAATGATTTATGAGTGATGAGGTCGAGAAACGTAAGAAGAGGGTATCGATGGTAAATTATGGCTGAATTTTGTGGGGTGAAATAGGTCACATTTATTCTGCAATCATACAACCCTATTTCTTCTGTGATACTGATTTCTTCGCTGAACGCCGTTTAAACAGAAGGGATTTGCAGCGATATTGCGAGAGTATCGGAAAAATGTGGAAATATATTGTTTTAATAATGTAATAAATCATGGATAAGTGTGTACAAATCACCTATAACGTTTTAATGTAGAAACAACCACCAATAGTGAAAAAAATGAAGTATTTGAGAAATTTGTCTTACCATCTCCCGCAATCGACCTACCCGTATGACGGTCGCAAATCTACAATAACAGCTGATTGTGGTTTACACAACCACAGAATAAACAAAGAATCATAATGTTTGTGTTTGAAAGGTCAAACTGTATTGATCATTGGTGACATATCACGCTTAAAATCTGGGATATTCACCGAGAAAGGCTTTTTTTTTAAATCTCAAGTCTGAATTTTGATAAGCAACGTATAGAATTAAGATTCAATATAAAAGTACTGCCTTGTCTTTATACCCGATTTCAATCCAACCACTTGCAGTTATGGTTGCCTATCCATGCCAGTAACAAAATACAAAATATGAATTTTTTATGATTTTTTCGATGTTTCGGATTAGGCCAAATCGCTGCTAATATCCTTTTAATGTGAATCCGTTGATCAGATCGCAAAACCGACTACTTATTTCAAACGACTGTAGCTCGGATTATACCTACCAATGTGAATGAATCTTTGCAGGCAAAAATTTTTTGGGGAAGATACTCAAAACTCGCTCTCAGATGATACACTTTATGTTGATAATGTTACTTAAATCAAAATGGGCGGACACAATCAGGTCATTTTTCTTTACTCACCTTGTATATGAAGGTCACACCCTACCCACTTTTTTCCGATTTTTTCATTATTCTAATACATTGTAATGTGTCACTAGTACCACAATATTGTCAATCACGAATGTGCGTTCCCACTTAGGCAAACTAATAGAAAAACTTTGATATTCATAAAATGATAATGGACCCTACTAACAGCATCAAATCTAAGTACGTGAGTTTAGCAGAACGACTAACCTTGGCACCTGTCCGGAACCTTACACATATCCGAAAACCGCGGGCTACACTATCCTTAATTACTGTTTTTAATGGATATCCGTACCATCCACTAGGCTTTTGATATATACTACGCGTTCATGGGATGACTGATTCATAACAATTGTTTCGGCAGTGAGTGTTCTTCGATAAAAACTACCGATGAGATTGAAATGAAGGAGGTGCTGTATCGGGTCAAGTAATTTGTTCTGTATTGTTTACATTTCGTTGACCTGACTTGTTTTCCGGTCAGACAGAAGGTGGGTTGTCTTGATATTTAACAACAGTGTTTGTAATATGTTTCTTGAATAATTTAGTTAGGTTATAATAATAATAATAATAATAATAAAACACTTTCATATTGATCTCAATCATAACATTATATTGTCAGACCATAAAATTACCCTGTAAAATCTTAACTAAATCTTAACTCAGCAGAAAGTCATGTTTTTAATAGATCATGGTACTTATGCAATGTTTCGTAACTAGACCCTCTATCTGCTGAATGTCAATCAACGTGTTTTATCAATTGAGTGGAGCAGATGAACTGCAGATCTTTACACGTAATTGTTTTTCTTACTTTCGTCCTAATTATGTAAAGGCGCTACATCAGTCTTTTCACAGACACACGTGGCTTACCAAACGGCGGACTTATCACCTATCAGTTGTATATCCTACTTTTGATATGAATTTTGCTTTGCTGGATTGGCCTTACAAAAATCTGGATTTTATTATTAATCCTTATTGCACATCGCGCGATTCTCCTCAGCGGGGGCAACTTAACATCCTAAACGCAAACTGCCGACTTTTTTGTCCACGAGACGTTTACTCATTACGCGGAGGTTATGGAGTAATGAGTGTTTTATCCAGAAGTAGGAGGTAGAAATATAAGGCAGCAAACCGAGTGTTATCCCTAAATTCATATATCGCGACACTGCTGTCTTGTAAAAATCCTCTCGCGTTGATAGAATTCCCAGTGTAAATCGTTTTTCTTTATATTACTTTAGACTACTTTGTATTCCTTAGATTGATAAAGTAGTCTAAGGGATAAATATTTAAAATTGTAATGATTGATAACAAAGATTCCATTCAAAGATGGTTATTGTGTTGATTGTTCGTATTCCTACGATCAAATGTTGTCATTTCCCCCTTTTTTCCGTATAACTTCAGTTCCACCAACACCACCAACAACCGAAGCTACCACTTTCGTCTCCTTTCCTATCCGTCAACAACTTTTCTCACAACAACCGAATCCAGAAGCTAACTACGTAAACTCCAACAACCTTTTAAGTGACATATTCACACATCGGAAATTTCAAGTTACTGATGCACTTACAACTTACTATGAGAAATCGACGGAAATCCCTTCATCCATTGAATGACCACCATCAACACCATATAGATGACCTCGGAAAGTCAGAGGTATATTATACAATTGATTTCCTCCATTTTATTTAAAAGAATAATTCCAAAACATAATTGTCTCCCGCAGAGTTATAATATACTGTCAAGTGCTATTGTTTTAAAATCTGAACGTAATGTCCAGCAACATAAATATTTTAGAAACATTTGATAGTATGGCTTACAACATGCGATGAAAATACTAATGTCGATCTCCCGAAGTTCGTACCATTGTCAATCAATATATTTCAAAACAAACTAAACTTCTTAAAAAACCGGTTTATTGATTTTTCATGTGTAAGACTTAGTTAAAACCCCCTATTTTGTAACATGACTTAGTACCGAATAAACACACGTTTTTTTTTTTCTGACCTATTAATATATTTTCAATTATGTAGCCCTATGTTTGCTGAATTGCATTTGATATAATGTATGTTTGTATCTCCAATCTACAAAGCAACATTGTTCTTATTACATTTACATTAACATGTTAAACTCAGTTGATAACCAATTGTTAATTTCTTGTTACAGGTCCAGAAATATGGTATATATCCGAGCTATTTTGATTGTCTTCATTGCTTGTCTTTTAATTTTTTCTGTGGTATCAGAAACCATGGAAGAAATAAATCAAAACAAAGTGTAACCGTTATCGCTTCCTTCAGTGAACTAGCAGGATGACGACACACCAGTAGAAAACTTTTTTATGTACCAGGTGCTACAGAAATACCCCAGTCGCCTATATATGATTCGCCAGACTCTAGGAGACTCTGGTGAATAGCCAGAAGGATTCCATACACAACCAGCTTGAAAATTGTATGTACCTGAGCTACACAGCTGCCCCTGGATCGCCTTATATATGATGCCACCATACTCTGGTGAAGAGCATAAACACTTTATTGCCGGTGTGTCTGAGACACCTATCCGAAATGCACAACTCCCTGACGCCATGTATTATACGTGCATCGCCCAGAAAGCCCCAAACTGTATGTGAGAAGACGAATAGGGCCTATTTGATAATAATGAAATGGATATAGGTGAAACTATTCCATGAGAGGATCAAGATTAGATACCAACAGTTTGATGATATCGATGTTAATGAAAAACAAACCAATGTAACGGTGTTTACAAATTAGTTCAGATCGATGCATGGATTAATCCTATATACGAAGAATCCACATGGCAACTCTAGATTGAATGAAGGCCCAACGACCTTCTTTCACGATCATCCCAACATAGTTTTGTTAAGTCGTTAAAAATTTAACATACGCTCCATAAACAATACCACCCTACCACTTGTAAACATCGATATACTAGTTCTGTTGGGTCGGTAGAGAATGTTATCTATTGATTCGGAAGTCATAAATCCGGTTGGCACGAGGAAGTGGAAGTAGTTTCCCCCCTTCTCCACGGAGACACCTTTGAAGGACAGGTCAATGTATAAATTGAATCAGCTGTATATGGAAAGGTTACATTCCCTAAAAATAGGATAGGCAATGCCACGAATAGTCATGCCGTAGGCCCATATGACCTTACATAAGTCTGCACAAAATGTTTTGATGGTTTCTAGGCAACATTTGACCTTTTGATTCCAATCTCGATTATGTAACTACTTCGGCTAATCCCCCCCTTTGAGCATTTTTATAGAAGGGGGTAAATATCCAGGGGTAAATTTGGTTGTCATACGGTTTAAATGTGCAAGACCCGGTTCATATGGTCCTAAGGATTAAAAAAGGTATAGTTTTGGCTATATCTACACCTCTTGTGTATGTACGGACAGGGGCCAAACTGTTTCAAGGTCTCATGGGGAAATATTTTTTTAAGATCAAATTGTTTCAAATTGGTGGTCAATTGTTCGTAATGGGCATGTTAGCAAAACCTGAAATATCCATTGCTTTATGTTAATCAGCTCTAAGGTATTTAGCAGAGGCTGAGTGCTGATCGCCCTAGACCCTGTGGGGCGATCATTAATTTCCTCCCCCATAATTATAACTCCAAATGAATCCAACTGCATAACATTTATTTTTAATAATATCCAACAGCATGCAATAACGTGAGCCCATTTTTGAAGAATCTGTGTATTCTAAAATTGACCCAAGAAATGACCTTGAAAAAACCATTTAAGCCTACTGTGTTTAAAAAAGTAAAACTGTCCCAGATAAACAAACAATAAACCTTTGTAATCCAGGACCAAGCTTGAACACGTGTATCAACTGTTAACCCTTTATTGAACGTTTACAAATTTTACTCCTGTATATTTACCCCCCCTTCCCTATCTTAAATGCTCAAGATGACAAAGTTTGCATCATTGAGATTTAGAATCAGCAGGCCAATGTTTGCCTAGAAACCATCCAATATTTTGGTGTAGACTCTTGTGGCACGGGTCATATTCAAAAGGGCTTATGATTAATACCACACCGCTGGACCTAACACGAAGCATGTAGACAACTATTGTATGATTTATATGAAGAATAACTTCGGAGTATTTACAAAATGGATTTTATAGTCTCCTTTGGCACATTTCTTAACTAATTCCATGGAATTGAGGAATATATTGTCTCATACCACGAATATTTTCAGGAAAATGTAGAACATATCGCTTGCTTGCTGTTGCTGCTGAAAGTCATATCCGTGCCATATTCATGTGTGTGTCTGTGTGTGGTGTGTGTGTGTGTTGGTGAGTTTGGTGTGTGTGTTGCGCGCGCGAGTGTGTGTGTCCGTGTGTGTGTTTTGTGTGTGTATGTGTGTGGGTGTGGTGTGCGGGGGTTGGTAGCTGTTATATTGTGAATGAATTAAAACAAAGAATAAGGAATATAATAATTTAATTTCTAATAAGTTTAGGGATTATTTATAACAGTATTACTTATAACTTTGTCTATAATTATTTATAATGATAATAAAATAACTTAACTGGGAAGTGGATAATTGTTCAGCATCTCCGTCCTTGGACAACGGGTACCATTTTTGTGTATAATTTTATTTTCAAACTCATACCACATATGAGGCACACTAGAGCAAAAGACTAGTAACCTGACAATCACACTGCAAAAGGTAGGTAGCGGTGTTAATTAGATCACTGCTATAAAATGAAACTATAACAATGCAATAACATTACTTAAAATATTTAAATATATCTTTTCCGTTAACACATTAAGATGAACAGTTGATACAACATTTTGGGAAAGAATTGCAGTCCTCCGAACATTTCCCCCCAATGACCTTAACATTTATTTCCATATACTTAGTTTTAATAATCTCCTAAATCGCGCAAACTATACCTTTTTTTTAATTCCTTGAAAGACACAACTTTGGTATAACATTTTGAACGCAATGGAACATTTTAGAATTTGACCCCTGTACAAACTTTACCCCCTTATTTCTCAATAGCACATAGGGATTCTTGGGGAGTTTTTGATATGCTGCTCCTTACAGCATCAGACCTATCCTGAAAATTCAGCTTATACCTATTTATTTTCTGGTGTTTTTCTATTATCTTGGAACTATCAAAATCAAGGCACGAAGAACCACATATTTTTGTTATATAGATAAACCGACGAGAATGTAAGCAGCTGCTTTTTCAACCATCCAGTTCTCTGAGTTATCGCGAATCTAAAATTTTATAATTTTGTGAATATCGTCAAACAGAAGCATTCCATGTGAATTTTTAAAGTCATTCCAAATTTCTTTCACTTGGCAGATTGAACATTGTGGTGGAAAAGATTCAGTATACAGGGTGGTCCTCACAAGAACGTTACCTCTAGAAACGGCCATTTTTGCTTACGTAATCAATTCTTATCCTTATTTTAGATTTATTTTATGGAAATATGTACTCTTCTTTCTTGTTTAAACATATGGTGAAAACAAGAAGAAAACGGTAAAAAAATAACCAAACAATGACTATTTCCTAAACATGATGCAAACCTACGTTGTCCACGGCTATCATTGCAGAGGAACCATGGATGCAAATATCCCAACATAAAATGTTTAAGACCCTCCTGGCCAATTACTCACTCCAATTCCAAGGTTCCTCGCTGGTTCAAGAGTTTTATTGCTTCAGTTTCTCTATGCACTGCAGCATTATTTGGCGGATGATTGTCTGTTCTGTGAACGACCGTCATCTCGCTCCTTGCACGCTTTTTTAGAGTCTGCCATGCTCGAGAAATGTTTTCTCTGTTCCCTTGATTGCCATATTACTAGAACCTAATTTGAGGGAAAACGTTTACCCATCACGATGACCGATGTCCTTTAAGCCCAGCGCCAATTCCATTGTAGAGTCACGCCAATGCGCATTATGTGAAAGTACGCTTTAAACAAAATTCAAATTTGCTTAATGATGGGAGGCGGGTGAAGGGATTTAGGTCACTTCATCGGAAAAAAAGAAACAAAAATAAGTGATTTTTCAGGTGCTTTTTAGGCATTACATGTGAACAAAATTATTAAATCGGAGGCCTTACGTGTGCTCAAATCCATAAGAATTACAATGTACAGGTTTTCTGCATTGCTAGCCGATGGACAAAATGAGGTTTTGCATCATTTTTTTTTTTAGGGAAATAGTCATTGTTTGTTTATTTTTTCACCCGTTTTTCTTTCTTTTGCACCATATGTTAAACAAAAAGTACATAATTTCATAATATAAAGCTTAAAACAAGGATAAGAATTGATTAAGAAGCAAAATTGGCGTTTCTGGAGGGTTAACGTTCTTTCTGAGACATACTCTTGTACACTTTACATCTTGTACAGTCTGGACTGTCAATAACACCAATTCTATATAAACCACGTGTTTGTTGGTAAGATGATTTATTCTGAACGGTATACCCTTAATTTATCAATGGCACTGAGACTATTAATTAGTCAAAAAGGATTCTTATTGACTAATTAAAAAATTAGTCATGCCAAATTAGTATTTTCTCATTCATGATAATGTAACTTCAATGCTAAAACGTTTGCTATGCTGGAGATAATCTCATATATATTTAAACTATAGTTTTCATGATTACAAAAATATTTTTTATTACCTCTAAAAGGTACCACTTTAAAATGACAATTAAGACTGGCGAATTTAATTTGTCAAATGACAAATTGACCTTTAGACGCACCAAATGACTAAAATTAGTTTGACAAGCACAAAAAATGAAAATTTAAGTACACATTGGTCATTTGCTATTAGGCTTTTGACCAATTTGTACTTAAAAAGTCTATTTTTTAAGTTGTAGAATATTGCAATGGAAATTTAATCCGAAATCTTTAAAAAAAGCTTCGTTGAATTCAACCACTTTTTAGCACCTCTATTTTGTGGAGTCTAAAAAAATAATGTGCATGACAAATTTAATTAGTCAACTAGAACTTTTTTGACAATAAATTCTCATGTGTACTTTCCATGGAAGATAAAAAAAATCCTTATGCACAGATATCAATATTATAATTTTCTATAAAGCTTGTAACCTTTTTACTCACAAAATATTGATACACAAACTTATTAATACGGGTCTAAAGTGATAAAAAGGAATCATTTCATAATACCCCAATAACAAGATCACTATTACAGTGTGCTGGAATGACATTACCACTTCAAATTATATTCCTTGATTTTCAAAAAAAAACCAAGAGTATCAAAGTCTAATATTACCCATGTCATAAAAAAGTTGTATAATTTTAACACAAAAGCTCATTTTTGTTAAAAACAAGAATTTTTGTCAACAGTAATATAGCAATATTCCAAATTATTGATTTACAATATCGTTCCGAAGGTTTCAGGAATTTCTATTTACATTTGGATGTATTATAACTCTGACCAAGAACTTAGAAACGTAACTTGAAAATAGAACATGTAATTTTCGGAAATGTGAAGGGATGTTACCAAACACTAACCATTCGTCAATGTTCTTCAATCAATCATAGTAATACGATTTCCGACTCCCCCTTTCTCAAAATTCCAGCATCAACTCGATCGGTATGAACAAGCATTAGCTATGATTTTATGTCCTTGAAATCGTAAGGTTTGGTATGACAATACCGGAAGTCAAACACTTTAATAATTGAAATCGGGATGACCCATTCAAACGATATGGATCGAAACATATAGCGGGGAATACGCTGTGTAGTGGGTAGTAATCACAACACATAATTCTGTAATGCCAATGACCTTAAGCGTGGTGCACGTAGTACAAGTATTTACTCCAAAGTCCATGAGGACCCCATCCAAACCAATTATTATACAGAGTGAGTAAAAAGTACAATGAAATGAAAATTTTCTATGGAAAATGACATTAGAATTATGAAATGATTGTAACTGACAGTTGGAAATTATTATAGAGTAGGCCTACGTTTCATAAGAACATTTTTATAATCGACTGAGGAATTCAAAAGTTACCGCGGACTAATTGGCTAACACTTCAAGTGTATATAGCGCACCCGTTGGTGTGTAATGTTTAGGGCCTTTATGTGGACTCTCTCTGGAACACTTTGTCATTAGACTCTTTTTAACCCAAAAAACCGTTGTCCATTGATCGGGTACATCAACACGCCCACATAACAACCAGTCGCAAATAAAGATCTTGTATTGGGGCTACAGCAAATGCTTACAGATTTCCTTTTACAGGGGCGGATCCAGGAGGATTTGAAAAACGTCAAAATTACCGGGGGGGGGGGGCTGAAGCTGAAACTTGTCCAAAATGTCTGATTTTTTGCAGGTTTTTGCAGAATTACGGAGGCGCGCCCCCTCCCTCTAGAGATCCGCGCCTGTTCACTAGATCTGTTGTACAAATAAAATAATGTTTATGCACTGATAATTTTGAAGAAGAGAATTTAGTTCATATTTAAATTACTTGTGATTTCTGATTGTTGTTATTCAGAATTCAAATATCGCCCCAAAGGTGTCACCCATATTTTTGTTATTTGGTTTATTTGTCAGTGAAATACTGTAGTAGATGACATATATAGAGTAATAACTGGAAATAAAAAGATAAAGGTCTGATCTTCAATGAGTAGTTCATTCCCTGTACTTAAATGCTGGGGAATCTAATGTAGCCAAAGGACGATTTAAAAAATAATACTCATAGGTAGCTTATGACGTCATAGTAGTGACCTATTGAAGGGAATTTTAAGTATCATATACCTACCCGTTTGTACTTTTAACAACGAACAGAACATTTCATGTTCCGTTACATGGTGGACAAAATAACCAAAATTTAAGGGACGCCCCAGAACAACAGTTCAATTGTGTAGGATCCCGAAGAAAACTTCATCATATGTCCAGGGAAATTTAACTCAAAATGGCCGCCATCTTGAAAATGATACGACAGGATATATCAAAGATTACGTAGGTATCAAACCAGCACATCATTTAAGAATAGGGTCATGCACAATAGAAATGGGTATAAAAAAGATTTTTTTGGTGTTTTAGCCCCAACATTGCGATTTTTAGGCCCAAATTTATCCTGGGAGAAAAAATTCTGATATTAAGGACTCGTCTGCAGTGGCGGCGCCAACCTCTTTTTCCTGGGGGGGGGGGGGAGAAAACGCGGGGGGGGGGGGGGGGGGGGCAAAGTGAAATTGCTGGGGGGGGCAAAAGTTAAATTCCTGGGGGGGGGGGCAAAGTAAATCAAAATTATTTGGCGATTTTTAACAAATTTTGGCTCGAATAGCACTTATTTTCGCCCCAAATTTGGTGATTTTTGACCCAAGCGCCGAATTTTGGCCAAATCAATCCGTCATTTTCCTTTCGGCCAGGGGATGAAAACTAGGGGGGGGGGGGGCTCCCCATTGCTAGTATGGCCAATGATACTTATGCACTAAATCAAAAGCGGTGAAATGCGAATCAACCAACTTGTACAGAAGTTTATTAAAGTTTCAGTCGTTGACAAACGGTTTTCTTTTATTAGTTTTAACATACCACAACGTAATCGTTCTTGCCATGTAATGGTCCAGCAAAAGTTTTCAATTTCAGAAATTGCTCATATGAAGACGGGCATTAACAACACATTTGTCTCAAAAAATAATAATAATTGTCAACTTTGGTAAATTGGTGGTCCCTATGTGAGAACTCAGATATTGCCTTAAGCACCTCTGCTATTTGTATTTGGGATGTGCGCTGTAGTTTTGAAAATTTAATACGCGCCCTTTTCGGCTTACAATATTCCAGACTGTTAAATGTTAGTTTTTGTAATTGATGTCGATATTGAATCATTAGCTATTGTAAAACATTGTATGAATGTGTGAATATTTTTGGATAGTATATTTAGCATGAACTCTCTGTCACCTACACTGTTAAAAAATGTTCCGTAAATTTACGAAATTTTCTGGCAGCATATGTCCAGTTCATTTTTAGGGTAAATTTACAGAAATTTCTGTCAATTAACGGACTTTTGACAGTAATTTTCAGAAATTTGTCTCATATATGAAAAAAATATGTATTTTAAAACAGATTGTTCCGTAAAAATTAAAATAACGGCCAAAAAAAAGGCCGTAAATATTGCTGCCAAAATTTTTGAAATATTTCCGTAAATTAATCATTTTTAGCTATTTTTTATGTTTTTTGTTTTTTATTTTTTATTGTTTTCCCTAAAACAGATTTTACATTTCGTAAATTTACGGAAAATCTGTTTTCTTAATTTACTGAAATTTTTACCGTGTAAATCCGATGTAGAAATTAGGTGGCGGCTCTATTCAGAGGCTTTAACGGGACCTAACATGCACTTTGCCAATCTAGAAGCGAAATTTCAATAATGTCAATATAGTAGGCAAAAATAATGCCTTTTAATACCGCCATTTGGGCGATATACTGAGTTATTAGTTAGATATTGAATTTATTGGCTAATATATAATATAATACAATGGATCTTTGAGATGCCATAAACCAAAGGTCTCTATGCCCTTTACAAAACAAAACTACACATTATGGACTTAAATCACATGCTTAAGTATACCATTCTTGGCATTGTAAAACAAGGTCGGGATCTGTGCTTTTTTGATAGCATATTGTAAGCATGAATCCCTCTGCATGCTGCTCTAATCCGATACGGAAGTGGCGCTATATTCAGGCGTTTTACAGCACGGTTGGGCGATATCCTGTAGACCCATTGGGCTATTTTCTTTACCTGGTTGGCAGTTTGAGAAACCCTGTCGTTTGTTATTGATTTGTTATCCTGCAAGGGGGAGAGTGCAGACCCGATTTAGAAGACTTGACTCGATTTCCCCATGAGATCCAACAAAGAAAGAGAAACAACCGGGAGAAGAAAGAAACAAGGCGACCACGCACGACGAAGTCAAGCCCCGCCCATTTGAATTCTTTGGACCGTCATGCGCCATCGTACGCAACGTCTAATCACAGCCAGCTTGGCTAAAAAAACTTAGTCCTAACAAGTACCCACTACCATAATTCTGCAGCAGGACTATAAAATGTTTGTTCTTGGATAGCATACATTTTTAACGATCTCTTGGCAATAGACAGTCTTCAATTTGTTGAAATTAAAGTAAATAAAATAAAATGACAACACATTTTAAGGCACGGACACATTGTCCTCCATCAGGTCATGGTCCCAAAGCTGGCTCAAAAGACGTTCGTATCACAAGGCTGCTGGTATGTGATGTCTTACATAGAGAGTGACGTTTGGGACATGGTCTTACATGATTGACGTGACTAGACGAGTGTCTCAAAACTGAGTTTCCACATTGTCTATGCTAAGATACCATTATATTACATCTTGGCCCACATCAAAGAGCAAAAGGTGTCAAATGACCTTGTTTGGCATAGATGTAGATTCCGACTTGCTTGCCTGTGGTAGTCTCTGGTGGAAGCTTGTGGCACTTAGATTGTCCGTTGCTTTGCTGTGTTAGGTCGTTGTTCTGTTAGTAATCCCAATTATTTCCGGTCCATGGTGCTATTTCACAGCCAACCGCTTTGCCTTTAGGCCAAAAGAAAAAAAACAAGTTTGTCTCAGAAGAAATGTGATAAAATCGCAATGCGAAAACGCGCTTTTTAAGAAAAATGCTAATGCGAAATGCATTTTTGACCCAATTTTTTTCAATTTTTAGGCCGAAGTTCTTTTTTTCTGATTTTTTTCAACAAAATTAAAGTTGAGTATTAAAACCTAAAAAAAATATGCGTTCAAAAACCAATTTTAAAAAATTATACTGCTGTGAAGTGTCCGATACGCGATAATATCGGCTCCTACGCACTGTAATGATAACATGATGATCTGCGCCCATATTAATTGGTCTCGCTATGAGTTTTAAAAATTGGGAACGACTGCCGTCCTCGCCCAATTTTTTGCAAATCATAGCTCGACCAATAAATTTGGGTGATCAATCAATTTTATTACAAAATGCACGCGTCTTCTGAGAACAACCTTTTTTTCTGGCCTATATATTGAATTTCACTGGCTGAAGTAGCTCGACTCGTGTTTATTTTTAAGTTGTTAGGATAGTAGTTGTTCATAGTATAATCTCGAAAGGAAAAGTTTTTATGGTGATTTCAATCGTATATGCAAAACGAAAATACCAATTAAAAGACAAGTACGGAAAATACAAATAATTTATTGTGATTAATTTAGTTATATCCAAACGAAAAAGTACAAATATAAACTAAAATATTAAAAATTA
>JAMKCH010045315.1:0-55190 GCA_023653785.1 Ophioderma brevispina | reverse complement strand
AATATCCTGAGAAAAAGCTTATTCTCAAAAATGGAGCTGTTTCGATATTCGGTTTGTGTTATGAGCAATTGCTCGTTTCCCACGGTCCTAGGCACTGTGCTGTAATTTCTGGTCCGTTTACGGACCAGAAAAATACAAAATTGCGATTTCTTACAGATGCGACCGAATTGACACTTGGATGGGCCACGTGAATTACTAAGTAACGGTTCAGATGATATAAAATCCTCAACAGTTTTTAGGTAAGTCGGGGGACGAGCTGTGGAGGCACGAAAAGCCCTTAAAACACTGTTAAAACTTTTTTGCAGCTGTGGTACATCAACCCCGCGTATTTTCTTTATCATCATAATTCACTCATGCAAGATAAAAAGTCGCATGACTTGACCAGTAAAGTGAGAGAAGCAAATGCGACGGCCAGATGAGTATGTGGTTATAGCGCCCTCATACGTTCTAAACTACTCCTAGCCCATGCAAGATTTGTCCAGCAAAAAGAGGTACAGAAAAATTTATAAATATAGCAAGCATGCAGTGTTTTTCTCTGTGCACTGGCCACAGCTTTGATTAGCTCATAATTCAGCGGAATCACACAAATTTTGGTGGCATTTTTTTGCATTTCAGAACAGGACCCAGAGAAGAGAGGTTAGAGGTCAATCCTACATTGAATTGCAATGTACCAGATACTGTAATTTACAAAACCACGGCAATATCGTGTTATATCGCCCACTTTTTTCCCGCCAAAACATTCACGTACAAAAGTATAGCTTATTCCGTTGTAACGTATTGGCGGGAGAAGAAGTGGGCCGTGAAACCCGAGAATGCCCAAAAACACATGTCAATACTTAGGAATAAAAGTTTTCAATTAGTATCAAGAAACACAAGATGCAATATGCACTGGACCCATAATTGCGAAGCAACACATATTGAGACTGGGCGCACAATACAAGAATACCAGCCAGAGAGATTATAAACTTGGAAAATGATCAGTGGTGGAACTAGCATGCTTATATGGTTAACCGGGATTAACTTGAAATTATATAGAAAGTGTTTACTTGAGTTTTATGATGCCAAAACTTGACATAATGGGACACTTTAGAAAACACATGAGGCGTGGTGTACGTATCTGCCTGATGGAATGTGAAATTAGTTTGTTCATATACCCATTAAACCACAGAATACACGTCTACGCACCCCAGCAGGCGCTCAAGTACGCGGCTTGCACGTCTCGCGTAAACTAGTTAAAGGTACATAGTCTGATTTTGGTTCGTCACACCATGCATATTGTCGAGGGTATGGTTTCATTGGAGGAGATGTATGATACCGAATCGAAATTAAAAAAGCCGAAGATATAGTGGTACGTTATTGCTGTTCTTGCAGGATAAACGCTCGAAATAAGGTATAATTAATTTAAAATAATCATTGATCCATTTTTAGTAAATATTATGTCTGACGGTCGTCATATTGCCATGGCTCTATGCAGATGGTGCAAACATTTTCCAAGTTTAAGTGGACTTATATGTCTTTAAAGGAGAAGTCATTCAGCGTCAAAACCGAAACAGGCATTTGGATTGCATTAACAGGAGAAGAAGGGTCATTCGTTCTCGTCAGTTTCGCTGTGCAAATGGTGCACCCGCAGGCGGAGTGCCCATCTCTCTGTTTTTGGCGTTTGGGCCAACTCCCTCATCAAGTGCCTTTTACGGTTTTGTGCATGCTAGAAATCAAAACCCCAAATTTAAAAATCTAACAATACAGCCCTCAATCTCAGGGGTGGCGGATTTAGAGGGGGGCGTACATCTATTAAAAATTGCCTTTTTAAGCACAGGGCGCCCTGATGATGTCTAAGAATTACGGACAGGGGTCGGGCGCCGTGTAGATTAGCTTTGTGGCGCCCAGAGCGGTCGCAGTATGTTCCTTCCAGCTCTTCAGAATTTCAAAACAACCGAGGGAAAATTTGGCGCCCCCTCATTGAAAAATCTGGATCCGCCCTGAATCTAAATCTACTCTTCCTAATTCTTACTCCAACTGTTAGGCCAACCGTAGAGCTTATTGATTCAGGAAAACAACAAAAAGTTCTGCGTATCAGAATCAACTTTAAGCAGATTTTATTTTTCCAAAGGGAGGCACATTAAAACTGAGTAGAAAAGTTTTCAACACATAAACAAAAAATTGAATATTAACAAAAAAAATACGTATAAAACTACAATTGCAATTTTTCATTAGTTTAATTAAACTTTAGTGTGCAATAAGCTGAGCCTATTAAATGAAATTATACCTGGAGAAAAGAAAAAATTAAATAGAAAGCTTTAAGGCATTTTAATGCATTTTTATAATGAATAATCTACATACAACTCTATTTTAAGAAAATATATAATTAAAAAATCCATATAAAAATATATTTCTTAGAATGTTTTTAAACATTTGGTAGAGCATGCTTAGGAATATACAAATTTTTGAAAGACGATTGGTAGTACAATTTTATTGTATTATTATTACTGGCAAGATGTCCTGCCCAATGAGGCAGTGTGCCTTCAAGTTGATCATGGTAAGTTGATTCTTATTGTAAAATAAAATTGCCTTAAGTTGATTTGTATCGTAAATAAAATGGCAGAGTGTCCAACCATATTGTTAAACTAGCCAACAAATACGAGATTAACTGTAAAATTTTAGAATTTCATCCGAACCAAACAAGCGTGCTCTGCTGTTAATTTATCTATGTAGCTCTTAAAGATTTCGTCCAAAATTGGCGCCTAGGCCATACGATTGTGACGAAATCGTTTCCTTTCAGTTTTTTAATCAAACTATAGAAAATTACAGTGGTGTAAAGTTCTTTCTTGACAAAGGTTTACCATTCTATCCCGAAGAGTTCTATTTAAGAGTATTGCTAATTAACAGAACTAAATAATTTGTCCGTAGTCGAGTGGTCATTCATTAAGCTCATGATATACTTCCAGTCGCAGCGAGCGATTGGCGTGCGCAATACCGAAAGTGTTACGCATGCTCACGAGCAGAAATCGCTCGCTGCTACTGTAAGTATATCACAGGCTTTACGAGCTGAAACAAAGCAGGAAACTTGAAGAAAGATTCTTTTTTCTTTACCTCTTCCTCTCTCTCTCTCTCTCTCTCAATCTGTTGGACTTTCGAGCTTTGTTCAGCACAAGAGAGTATTGACGACTTCCCATTGTGAGTATAGATGGATTTGCGATGTTTCTCATGAAATGTGAGAATCAAGTTATTTATTATATAACACATAAAATTCAGATCATCATTAAGTGACCCAGCATGGGTAAACGAGGCTCTTTGCGGCAAGTATGAATTTGTTATATAAGCACAAGTATGAATTTGTTATATAAGCAAAAATAGTCAGAGGGGTTAAAAAATAACTTTTCCGTTTTCTGTTGAAAACATAATATGATGATTATCCTTGTTTATGTGATATGATGGTAACATGTGTTTTGAGCCCATTTTATTTAATTTATCATGCGTAAAATATAGTTGTTCGTCAACTTTAACATTCGATAATTCCCAAGTTTTGTATTTAATTATGTCAATATGGGATGAACTTTGACATGCCGAAACAACATACAACATACCTTATGAAGGTGATTAAGGTCTCATTTCAATCCTTGAAGCACACATAATATGATGGTACAAAAATCTCTCAATTTTCAATTTCACCTCAAAGAGCCTCATATAATCATGCTGGGTTATTGTTTTAATTGGGGTTTGTAATTTGCTTAAGGGACGCTGTTTTGCGTTAAACAACGATTAGGGTTAGAATTGTGATATTATTTGCCTGTACTGCAAGGAATTAAATTTTTTCAAAATTAAAAAGTGTTTGATAGCTTAAAAATTTTGCTGGGATCCATGTTCGGATACAGGCTAGACAAGATCTGCATAATGGTTTAAATTCGACCAAGATTAGACAACATATTAGTTAAGATAAGAATAATGGCTTTGATTTGAGTAGATTTAAAGTGATATAATTTTTTTTTTTTTCATTATAGTATGTCATATATTTCTGGATAATATTAACAAACATTTATATGGCGCTCTACAGAAAACACGGCGCCTCCGGATACCTTTTATGAATTATAAAATAAATGCACGACCGTTGCCAAATATTTCAAATGCCAAATGAATTGATTGGAAAGGGCTGTAAACATCTAAACACACAATGGAAATTCTTCATTATATCCAAGGTTAAATAAGGTCTCAGGGAACGACTTCAACAGGTGGTGGCTCACAGAATGCGTCCTTGGTTATCTGCAATGCACCTTCCATACGAAATGCAAAACCACCGGCGCACTTCGTACAAAGCGAAACAGTGCCATCAACCGTATCATCCGTCGACAGTTCCAAACACGTTAGTCCTGCTTCTGTAAAACGAAATGAATACTGCAATACTTAAACAAGAGCTTATATTAAAATGCTTTTTTTAAAGGAATTACAAATGAAAAATATAAAAACATTGATTTTCAACTCGCTGAATCTGAATCAGCAAACAGTATTATTATGTACTGCCGGATCAATATTTATGTAATCTTATGAAATGTAGTACATTCATGCAATGTTGTTTTCTTGATTTGAGCACGTCTCACAGCCCAATTAAAATCATAGTATTTTCATTCATTGATTTGGCATATATTGAAGAAAATGAAAATTTGGTATCTACAACATACTGACGAAACATATACCGTACGTCAATATTGTAATACTGGTACTCTGCAAAAATATCGCCACTGAACTTCAATCACCTTTTGTGTTTCACATAGTGACGTATAGTGCGTACGCCACCTTAATAGTAGGATATGGACAAATGGTATTACATATTTTTTGCGTGTGTACACCACTTTGTCATAATAAAATGCCATAAGACCCAACCTCGAGAACATAAAATTGTAGATATTGGCATTGTGGCGTACATTCTTTTGAGCTTATGGTTTTTGTGCATTTTAAGGCTGTAAGTTCACCTTTAAAATTTAGGAGGATAAAGTTTTAACGTTTAACTTCAATTTCTATATAATGTCGAAAACCCTTACTCTCTTCACCCGATGTCCTCACAAGCCTTCAATGGTCCTTGAAGATAATCTCCTCGACATCTTGGACTTCAACGTCTTCGTCTGCAAAGGATGTTAACGATCAAGTATGCATTCGTTATACTTTGACCTTAATTTGATTTGAACGAGTTGGACCACTTAAAAACTAATCATGTTGAAAAGTATATGAATCGGATTCATTTCGATTAGCGTCAAAATCATTGTTAAGACACGTGATCTTCAAATAATATGCAACACACTTATATCGCACATGGATATTCGGCGAAAAGCTTGTATGGACCTAATTGTTTGAACCGGTGTCATATAATACAGTGTCAGTGACTGAGTGGCCTACCAACTGACTCTACACATGGATAGCGGGTTGAGTCGCCGAGTGTCACACTAGGAAGTTGCTTTTCTCGACCTCTGGTAATATGGCAGGAAAAAATGCATACACCTTGTCAAAGTTAAAGGAATTTTGTATAAGCAATAGAACATCTGTGTGGAATGTGCGCACCAGCAGGTCTATGCATTGTTTCCCGCCATATTATCAAGGTAGAAAAGCAACTTCCTGTTGTGACACTCGGCGACCATTCAACTGTGCGGCAGCCCGCTATCCATATGTAGAGGTCAGTGGTCCTACCACCAATATGTCTATAGACCAGTTAACATCCAACGTCATTTTTTTGTTGCCTGCGAATCCATTCATGCGAATCGTATGGTCCATAGTATTAAAATTAACAGATCAATTGCCCAGTGTGTAAAAGCATGGTAGGCCCGAACCCCCTACATTGCAAGATACCAGGCCCTAAATGTTTACAAATTGCTTGTACAATGGTGGTCTATTGTGGTCCCTTGATGATGTACCGCTGTCTTTGTTACAGCAAGTGTACCCAAAATGGCCTTCGTCGACAAGGTCACGGTTTTATTCCGTACATGTTGCTATGGAAGCGTAGGGACACTCTCTGATGAGGGAACACTCGTTCTTTACACCGACAATCCTTGTTTTTAGGGAAATGAACCTTTAGAGGTGTCTTATTAATGTTGTACAGCAGTGTAAAATTTAAATGAAGTATATTTGGTTTTTTCTGGCCCTTACTTCCTGGAGAAGACAGAATCGGTATATTAATTGTGAACACTGAGTTATTCAGAGTATTTGAGTGGGAAGGTTGGTGTAGTTGGCCATTCACTGCCTTTCACCGATGCCTTTCATCGATGGTTCGATTCTTACAGAGTCAATGGCTGTTCGTGATTTTTGTTGTGATATGCATACACGTCCTCGCATGTTTTCTTTGAAAAATCCTTCCTTCTGGTGCTGGTTACACTTGTATGGTGGCATATGTGAAGGAAAACTCGAATTGCTTATGAATCGCTCCTACCTTGGTTCTGTCTCTGTTATGACACTACAGGCTATAATAATGTAACTCCTGGGGTATGGGGAGGTTGGGGAGCTTTTTGGCAATTAAGGAATAAAGCGCATGTGGATTAAGCCTATTGAAGTTTATTACGTTATATCATATACCCGAGCGAGGCAGGGTACGATTTACATGGAGCGATACCTGAAGCGAGGCAGAGCGCGTGCTGCTGCCTCGATACCTGGATTTTCCAGATCGAGGTCTCCGACACATATACCACCACAATTACAAGTGGGACTGCAGTAGTGCTCCAGGGACGTCCTGAAGCACTTTGGTAGATATTGTCGCTGATTCCGCAAAAAGGAGAATCGATAAACTCACCGTTTTTAAGTTACGGCGATTTAAAGTTCAAATTAATATATAAATATATAAAGAAATTGACACGCATTAGGAAAATTAGGAAAACGATTTGAGGTGAACATGTGTAGAAGTCCAAACAAACTTCATTTGTGACCAAATTCTAGAGCATATGGTTTTCCTCGCCAAATTCGAATACAAGCGATCGTCTCTGCAAAAATTAAAAGTTAACCCTGCTTTGTCAAGAAAATGTAATGTATATTCAACCCTACAAAGAATATTTGCAACGTCCAATGACAAAAATAATCAGAGCTGAATTATTCAGTGTACCGTGTCCAACAAATCAAAACATTGAAACGGAATTAATACTTCCATCAATGCTGGTATACAATAAGGCGAAATCGAGGGCGCCATATAAATGTCATTAAGGTAGCAGGTGTATTTGGTGAGTATTATGTATTTGTATAGTACAGGTAATCGAACTTAACCAAACCAGGAGATTAGAATTGCAAATATCTTCTGGTGATGGTTTTTTTTGGTAAAATCAACAAATAAACAAAATAATCAAACTTTGAAAGACTTTGATGTCATCATTTAAATTGGGGTATTTGAAGCAATACTGATTTTGCGATATAGCCCGTTTCAATGGTCGCTTTCTTTCGTATTCCTTTGTTCTGATCCCCACTGAAAACAAGGCAATTACGTGAAAGTCCCCACTGAAAAATATATCGAAGTATATAGATTACAGTTGACTGGTTATTATCTATTATATGTTTGGCCATTTTAAATCAGGACCAATAACGTATTTTTTCAACACGATTGGATAAATTAAAAATGTGAACTCTGTACAAACTTTGTCTTGGCCCCCCTCTCATTAAGGCACCATTGCAGTCTTAAGATCACGTTCAGTGGTCCCTGTAAGGCTGTCAAACATATTTAATCCACTCCACATTTTGTAAATTTTTAACTCGAGATGTGTACAAATGTTGTTAGCTCCGGGGCTTTAGCCTAAATATGGAAAATAATATTTGAAAAGGTAATTAACATCTTGCTTATCCCTTTTACAGGGGGTGACCCACTCGTGGTCCGGAATTTTATAGGATGGTTTTTCCATAACATGGAAGCATATCACCGACATCCCCATCGCCAATGGGCTGGACCGATTTAACTCAAAATTTGTAACAGATATGTTTTTGGTGTATATTTCCATGTAAGGGAGAGAAAATCATATGATTGATTCTGGTTCCCCGCCCCTTTAAGCTATCTTTGTGTGTACGCTCACTGCACGAACACGCTTTTACCGGACACTCAACAATATTTAAAATGAGTCAGGTTTGCCGCCGGGTACCGCTAATCCATTGCGATACACACGCCAAAGAACCTCAAACCACCAATAAAGCCAGCACGAGTTTGCCTATTATAAAGTCCCACATGCATAATGCTGCGACTTCGTGCGATTAGTCCAACCAAATACTGCCAAGGGGAGATGTATGTAACACTAAGGAGAACCCGGAAAGTGAATGCGTTGTGACACGAGGTTCCGAGAGCTCATGTGAAGTGAAGTGAGAAGGTATTGTGAAACTAGCAAAAACGGTATAATGGGTAGACGTTTCATAATTTATATAAAAATATTGTTTTTAAGAAGTGTATTTGCACTTGTGCATTTTTTTTAAGACCTCAAAGGCACTATACACGATGTCAGAACTAAACCCACTGACATTTTCCGCTAATGGGGACTTGATTATTGCAAACACAAATGTACTAAGTGTTCGAAATTATTGAGCAAAATGAGAATGAAAGGTAATTGGAGATTTGGCCCAGGGCCAAACTTTCTGTGTGCTTTGGTAGTAGGCTATACAAGTGACCCAACCCAGGTTAATTATATTAAAGCAGTGGCGCGCTTTTCCATATGATCTCACAAAGTTGTAAAAGAGTTCGTTTGTGCACCCGTGCTGGTGTGCATCCAGTACGTAATTATGGGATTGGCTAATGCCCAGCCCAACATGAATAATGATATTAACACGTCACTAAAGTGATGATAATCCATCATATCTTGAATTGTTGTAACAGATTCATACCTCTTTTCTTTTCGTGTTGCCCCATCATCAGGTACTGGTGTGGAAGGATTTCAAACAAGTACACCCTATCAACTCAGTATTGATATATCAATACAAGGTGGCACTAAAATGTCAAAGGTTATACAATATTAAAAAAGTAATGTAATCTTTCCCGCCGGGTGAAGCTGACTCACTGACCTCTGCACATAAATAGCGGGTCTGCGTCGCCGAGGAGGGAAGTTGTGGTTTTTTTGCCCTTCTCATGTGGCGGGAAACATAAGATACACTGCTGGTGAACATATTCAACACAGATGTTCTATGCTATACAAATTCCTTTATCTTGGACAATAAGGTGAAGCCGTTTTAAGAAGAGCAAAAGCAATTTCCTGTGTGTGGTTGCATCAGGGACTATCAAGGGGCGGCAGACCGCTATCCATGTGTAGAGGCAAGCGAACCGACTTACAAGCAATAATGCGTCACATTTGTTTGAAGACGCCCCCACTTTCAAATTTGATATTTTTGCCACAGTTACGTTGGTAATTGTCATAGGAAACTATCCTGCGAACGGATGCTAAAAAAATGCGTATCTATCACAAATAAGCGATTTTGTAATTAGAATGGGATCCAGATTGGACTTCCTTAACGGCAGGAGCGGGAATGCTACCGTTTATGTCCGTTCCATGATGAATAGAAAGAACCCTCTTACTTGACTTGCCTGAACATTAAAGGTGCAACAAGGAGATTTCAAAAACCGTGTCTCTTTAAAAATGTGAAATCTGATTTTTGCACTGGTGTAAAGCTTTCTATCAAAAAAATGTCCCCATCTGAAAGCCATAAGCTGAAGAATGTTTCTTTGGTACAAAATTGTGGAATTTCTAATTTCGTATGGAGCAAATACGAAAATTCAGCCTATTTTTTTTCTATTGAAATCTAAGCATACACCAAGTACCTTTGTTTTCATTTTAAGTTATTTTTGTATAGCAATAAAAGGTAAGATCTATGTATGTCTAATCTATATAAAATTACATATCACAGAAAATATGGACGACTTGAAATCTCTCGTTGCACCTTCAAAACAACTAATGGATGAGCGTAGACACGCACATGGCGCTATTTCCCGGCTATTTCACATTGGAAGGCCGTTTCCAGCAGCCGTTGAATTATTATCGGGGATCCCGATAATAATTATTCTAGTACAAAATTCCTTCGTTTGTGACACATAGATATTTTCGAGCTTAACCATTTACAGGTATAGTTTACTAGCCAGTTACCAATGCAACCGTGTAAAAATCTCAAAATTTTTGAAAAATTGGGGGCGCTCTTCAAAAATGTGCTAATATTGCTTTAAAACGGTTAGCCTGCGTGCATCTGTGCAGAGTCAATTATATGCATTAGAATTTAATCCACTAACAACAGACTCGAACTAACAAGAGGAGTTCTGATCAGAAGATTAGCGATTAAATTGCTTATGGTTTAAGCAGAATCTAAGTAAGCATGGTAAGGTGAATGGAAAAGTGCAAGAAAATTCTTGAACAGTAAGGATCAATTTAAATTCACATAAATTAATTTTTTATACGTTTTCATTTGCTCAAAATGTATGAGAAAAAACTCATTTTGAAAGATAGGGACGGTATAGGCGAAGTCAAAGGAGTGACTAACGCCTTAGCGTGGGGCCTACGCCTAGGAGTGAAACCGATATAAAACACATCTTTATGAAGCAGGAATTCAGTTTATAATGACAGGTTGCTTGTGTAGACCCCCTTATTAAAACATTTTTTTTCTATTGCTTTTTCTTTTGGTAATCTGTTTTAAGAGTGAGAAGGACAAATAAATCATATGCATATATAATTAGTGACAAATATTTATATCAATTACCTACTATTAGAAAACATGTATATTTATTCCATATCAATAATGAGAAACTTGTTATTGTAGCTTGCGAATAATACTTTTAAAGTTTATTAAAACTTGCAAATAATAGCCATAAATTAAATGATACCAATAGTTGAGTCTGCTATAATACTGCTATCGTGCATTGATTTCAGTATTGGTGCTTGATTTATATTCATTCAAGATCAACTCTTGCAACCGATGTGGCTTGATTAAAGGGGTACTATCCATCCTCAACCTCGACGCCACCTTTCACAACATCAAATTTGACATTTTGATACCATTAGAAACCTTGTATTTTGCTCATCCCATCTGCCCAAAAGATTGACGACTTCTCTCCATTTGAGCTACAGGCTAAAATAGGTATATATAACCGGAAATATATTTGACCAACTCTGTGGGAATATTGTAATACACAAAATATGTTATTACTAGATTCCAGTGGATAGTGAATAGCCTCTGACTTTTTTGTAGGTGGAGGTGTGACAATGAGGGGGATTAGGACATAAAAACTTTAGTCGTGTATTGTGGTATGATGTGCGCTATAAACCATGATAGCCAACAACTGAAAAAAAAAGCGGTGGGCCATTCACAGTTACAATCAATAGTCAAAGCATAAACCCTAGGAATGTTCAAGAAAGCGCAAAGTAAATCCCGAATAGTTTCAGTGGAGCAGGTGGAAAGTGATTTAGGAATTGAAGATAAAAGTTCTGCATTGTTACACACAAGTGACCCTGAAACCTTCCAAAATTTATGATATGTTGGTAGGCAATGTTTAAAAGTCAATTCTGGGGTAGACACACTATGCCTCACATAGGATAAAATACAAGTATTGAATGGACGACAACGTAACTTTATTTGTAGTTGGCCAGTTCTTTCAATCCGATATCTTTGTATTGCGAGGAAGAAATCGAACATTTCTGGGATTCTGTCCACTTTTTGAGTAATGGACGAGTCCAAACTCCGGCCCATAACCTAATACAATCAATTGGAATCTACTATAACATTAAACTGGTTGTCGGATTCAAATGAAGTGTTGGCGATGGCCCTTCCAACGAAAGAGAGAAGTAAATGAAGTTACATACTATTAAAAATCAAAAGAGTCAAGAGTATGTACTGCTTTGGGCCTGACCGCGGACAGTCTTCACCAGTCCATCGTAGTCGACACGACTTTCACCATCTAACACTGCTTCACACTCGCTATAAAAAGTATAAGGACATATACATTAATTAGTAGGAAGGAAGGAAGGTGGGTGAGTGCGTGGGTAACCTTTGACTTTTATCAATGACGACCCAATATGACGCCTCTATTATTATGGAAGTGTTTCCTAAGCCGTATACGGCTCTCTAACCCCGGTGTTCAATGTATCCCTTAAAGTTATACGGCTATATCACAACAAAAAACTGGTGTGAAAGTAGATATAGTCCGCCGTGAGCCGTAGTTGGGGACCATAGACGACAACGGAATAAAGCGTGAAAACTAATGTTGCGTAAGGGTCAATTGAATCGAGTGCCCTACTCTTTACCGTTGTAGGTGGACTGTGAGCCCGGCGCGGCGGACTAATAATAACAACATCTACACCGGCTTTGCAGGTAGCCCTATAATTAGCCCCGGAGCTAGCAGACATTTGCAACACATCTCAAGTACAAAAGGTTTGAGTGATTAAATATGTAGACAGACTGACAGGGACCCCAGAAACATAATTCTTAAGTGCCACAAATGGTGCCTTAAGGAGAGGTGGCCAAGACAAAGTTTGTACAGGGTCAATTTTTTTAAATTGATCCAATCGTGCTGAAAAAGTATACCATGTTATTTGTCTAACCACAAGGATTCAGGAAAGGTATAGTTTGTACAATCTACAACGTAAAGTTTAAGAGTTATAGCCTAAAAACAGCAAAAATCAATAAAAATGGTCAATTCCAGTTGTACGGGGTCAAATTTTTAGGTTGCTCTGATTTGGATAAAAATGGTGCAAATTATTGGTGGGGTTCATAAGATCAAAATAAGGAATAGTTTTGAGTGTCTCAAATGCTTGCTCAAGAAAGTAGGAGGGAAACAAGGTCAAGCCCCATTAAATGCAATGGACGTTGACCTTCTGTGCCCCCTACATCGGTAACTAAATATTTTAGACTTTGACTCTGCCCTGGCCCACTGTGCGTCGTGGCCACTCGCTGTGATTTGAGCGATGCCATGAATTTGAAAGCAATACTTTTTATTCTACAAAAAATTATGTGAGTGAAATTCTTTGAAAAAAAAGTAAAACATTCTTTAAAACAATTTCATTTGAATCTGTGGCGTGATTGTCTTTAATAACCATACACATTGTTTTTCAAGAGGATTTTGTATGTATGTGTGTGTGTCCCAGTTTGGTTAGGTTTTCGTTGTATGTATGTGTGTGTGTGTTCCAATTGGGTTAGGTTTTCGTTTTACAGGTCTTCGAAGAAAAGTTGAAGTCCGATTAAACCAGACTTGAGGTTAAGGTGCACTAGGGGTTCTTCATGTGTGAAATGATGTCAAAGGACATGGACCAAGGTCAAAGATCATCTGAGGTCATGTTCCATACTACCATCTTTCCAGGGGGATCACGCAAGTTTACTTGCTCTATTTTTATTTTTTGTGCTTCCAGATAGATGTATCAAGCATGACAATAGTTGCAAACTACATCACCTCAACCTTGTAGAAAGCAAGTGCAGGTAAGTTATACTTGGATTGTTCCTGAAATGTACTTAATTTGTGCTTGGATTGTACTTTTATAAAAAACAAAAACAATTATAAATTCCAACTAAAAACATAAATTAAAAAAATAGCAATTAAACCCCATAAGAAAAAACACACATACACATTCAAGAAAAATTAATTCCAGGAAAAAGTAAAATTCCAAATAAAAATGCTATTAGGCATTATGATGGGACCTACTTGGCAAACAGCATTCAGGGAATAATGTACCACAGTTTACGATACCCTCTCGGTATTGTACGTCATTAACACTTTCATGTGTACTTGAAAGTACTCGATTTGTACTTACTTTGACAAAGAATCTCAATGTGTACTTGTGCATTTCTTGTGTACTTGGAATGTACTTGTTTTACGGATGGCAATGATGGAAAATGTTATGGAAAAAAACAACATAAAGTACATATTTGGTTTGTACAAGTACTTGAAATGTGCTTGAATTGCATTTGAAATGTACTTTCAGTGTTCCAAATCTATGTCTTAGGAATGTGAAGGAAAAGGTACACTCAGTACTTGAATTGTACTTGTTTCTACCAGGGAATAGATTCAAACGGCAAAGTTATAAAGACTTTGCTTTCAAAATCACTAACATGATAAGCAACATCGGCAGAAAGTAACAAAATTAATGAGTTTAAAAGATATGGAAATATTTCCGATCAACTATAATGTCAGAGAGTGATATTATTTGAAGTACAGTCTGTGCGGTGTGTTTGTTTTTGTTTCCTTAAGTACACAGATCTCGATCACTTACCATACGCAATCTGCATCGTCCTTACAGTGAGGATGGTCGTCATTTTCGTGGTCTTCATCGCATTTTGGCCCATCTGTGGGAATAATTAAAATGTATAATAAGGGATAAATATATGCATTATTCATTTGTTCGAAGACCTAATTTACGTGATAATACTATGTTCAAAAGCTTGACATGGTGAATAACATCTAACTTTAATGTGTTTGTAAGCATTGAATAAATCTTAACATGTACATGGTAAAATGTCTTTTAATAGGTCTGGAAATGCGCTTTATATCTCCAGGAAACGATATAAAAAAATATGAAACGCTTACCTTTACCTCGACCCCCACTGGATTGTCCACTGGATTGGTCTCCTTTACGTTGTCTATGGCCTTTGCCACCACCACCTCCTACTGGTAGCGTGTTGTGGAACATATTGATCAATTCTCGCTCAAGTTGATAAAGCTGCAAAATTATAATAAATGTTTTATTGTGGTTATGATCAATTTAGAAAATTGTTAATTTTGTTTTTTTTTACTGAAGGTCATTTTAGCCCTACACACCAGGGGCGGCGCCAGAGTTAAATCATAGGAGGGGCGAAACATCATATGGGGGGCGACAACAGTACGAAATTAACACATAAGGTTTAGGGGGAAACCCCGGCCCTATTGTTTACGGGCAATTTAATGCTTAAAACCCCTGTTTTCCTGAATTTTTGAACTCTCATCCCCCCTGGCGCCGCCCCTGCTATACACTGCAGAAGCAGACTAGAAGAACGATTGCAAAGTGCAGACCAAAACAAAGAGAGCTAAGCGCATGCTGGAACTTCGACGGCACGGTAGTGCCAAAGGTAATTCCAGAAGTCTAGATGTAATCCAAGTTAAAATATATGTAAATTTGACCAACCGTAACGGTTATACAATTTTTTAAGTCTTAAAAATTGTTACTTTTTCATTTTAAAATTTCCTTATTGTTTTATTACTAGGAAATCTGTCTCCACCCCTTCCTTAAGACGTGCGCTTAAAATTCAGCGCAAATCTTTTCTTGTAGTTTGTTGTCAGCCCAGTTTTCTTTGTAGAGCGCTTTTGGCTTTAGAAATTACTCCAGCCATTGTAATAACAATAAATAAACCGATCCATCATTACTCTTCCAAGCTTGACCTCTAAGCTCATTATATTACATTTCATCATGACGTGGCATTAAGTTGTCTCCCGCCATACATAGTATGGCCATACGTAGTATGGTGGGAAGGGCCATGTGGAACCGGACACTCGTCTGTCTGTCTGTCCCCATTTTTCAGAAATCCTTGTAAGGGCCAATCGATGTTCCTACAACTCAAATATATTTATGATACTCTACATGCTCTAAGGATGTGCAGTGCTGAATTTCTACATAACAACCAGAATTTATAATGCGCCAATTCCAAAATATGATCACAGCGCAACAAATAAGACAACATGAAAAACAACAAAAGACAACCAGCAAGATTATTGTGTTGGAAAGAGATATGCTTTTAAAACCTGTTTGAAACTATCAATGGTGGGAGCATCACGGATGTGGCGAGGGAGACTGTTCCACAGTGAAGTCCCTGCAGCAGCAAAAGCTTTGTCACCAATATGTCTCCTGGTACGTGGTATGGAAAGAAGAGATGTGTCAGATGACGAGCGAGTGACTGGTCCCTGTGATGGTCTGGCTTTCAGTTTTAAGCTGTCAGTGAGATATTGTAGAGCATGACCCTTCAGTGATTTGTACACATAGAGACATAGCTTAAAGAGGATGCGTTCACGAACCGGGAGCCAATGTAGTGAGTGAAGCAATGGAGCAGGGCTATCACGTCTAGCAGCAGTTTGGCAGATTTGTTCTGTATGGCCTGAAGACGGTTGAATTCATGTGATGTTGTCCCACATCTTGCAGTTACTGTCCGTTTTCCCTATTCACTGTGCACACAGTGCATTCAATAGGCCTATGACCTGTCATGCGTACTCTGTACTTAACGCATAGGACATGAGAAAACTCACGTCGTTGCGAGAAAAGTGCTCAAGGGATTTTCTTGGTAGAAGCTCTAATTGTAGAATATATTATCATCAATAACATATGTGAATGTTATTATGATAGAACATTCAGAAAAATCCGAAAATAGTTAATTTATAAAGAACGGTATTTTGGTAGGGTACAGTGCTAACTCTAGGGCAAAAATCGCCAGTGATTGCTGGGCAGATTCAAGAGGGCGCCATGGACAAACGGTTAGACCTATACTCTTCGTAGAAGCTGACAACCAAGATAATCTTATTCTCTACATGGTGATGTAATTTGGTTGACATACGGTGCTGAAAAAGATCCGAAACGACCATTTCTAACAAGTCTTCCAACATGTGTAAAAACAGGCCTACTCGCCAATATTCATGCACACAGTGTGTTGGTAATCGCTCATCCATAGCATGTCATTGATCAGTGATTGGATGGTGCCCTGTGAAGTGGGAATCATTTACATACGATCAAACTTAAGAATGGATTCATGTCACAATGATTTGGTTGGGTGGGCAAAAGGTCGAGACCCGTTTACAGTGGACACTAACTGCACTATGATAAAGAAGGGCATTGCCATAGTCCAGCCGCGATAGAATTAGTGCACGTACTACTTGGTGTCTTGTGTCTTGATCCAGAAAGCGGCGTAGTCTGTAAAGGTTGCGTAGTTGGAAGTTGGCAGAAGAGATAATAGCACTCACTTGCTTGGACATGGTCATGTTAGTGTCGAACAGGATACCAAGATTCCGCACATGACTTGATGGCATGATGATACTATCACCAATTTGCAGCTGTAAAGAAGGTAATTTGTTGATACTCTGTCTGCTACAGTTTTGTTATTGTTGAGCATGAGTTTGTTTGATTTCACCCAGTCTTTCAAATCAGTTATGCAGAGTTCCAGCTTTTGCAGGGCCTCCCTGGCGGCATTGGGATTTTTGGGATTGAATGATGTATACAGCTGGACATCGTCAGCATATATTTGAAAGTCTAAATTATGACTGCGGATAATATCACCCACGGGTAATGTGTAGATGATGAAGTCAAGAGGGCCCTTAACAGATCCCTGTGGGACACCATACAATAATGGAGTAGCAGCAGAATATTGCCCTTCAATACACACACAGCTTGTTCTTGACATCAAATAACTCTCAACCCACTTTAGAGCAGTGCCACTAATACCTATTCTTTGATGTGGTCGACAGTGTCGAATGCTGCAGACAGGTCAATTAGAACCATCGTCGTCGGAGAGGAGTGTAAACTCAGAAAGGATGTGATCAGTTGGATCAACAGAGTAATTTGAAGTAGCACATTGACTAGACTTAGTACCATAACTGCCACTATCAAGAGTTCTGCGTATTTTGGCAACCTTATTATGGAAGAAGTTGGCAAATTTTTCACAAAACACTTTAGTTGAGTTACAAGATGGAAGAACACGAGTGTTCTTATTAAGCAATGTATTTACAGTTTGAAACACATCCTTAATTGAAGCATTCTGAAACTTTGCTTTGTAGTATGATACTTTTGCATTTTCAATAGCTTTGTTGCAGTGTAATCTCTGATTAACATAAGCCTGTCTGTCTTCCAGACAGGGATAAGTAGAGAACCGTCTTGGGGTCTCCCCTGTTAGTAACTGCCACGCAGCGAACTACTCTCTATTTCTTAAGTATACCCTATATGGATAAACCTCAGCGCAGGGCCCTTTTCTAAGGTCTGCTTGACTATATCAGATGAATGTGTATGTTATTTCAAATGCAAAAGTACCATCATCGCTGATTTGTGTAACAATCTCCAATGCGATGTGTTATATGCCGCAGGAAACCACAGAGGATCAATAACCAACCCCCAACCATACAGTGACTGGTCCTTGCCACCCGAGGCCACAGCGCCAATACGGAAGTGCTATATTTGTGAAACAGCACCACAGTCGAAGAAGCAACCTCATGTCTGATGATAACAACATCGAAGTCCCTCACCATTGAGCTCATCTCCTTCATAGTTATCATCCGTCTACAAACCCACCTCCATCAGTATACCTTCAAGCACCCTCAACTCAACCCTGCGAATTCCACCAAACCTCACTTCTCATCGCGACTTCAACAGCCATAGTACCCATGGGGCTACAGTGAAAACTAACAGCGGACAAGCTGCGATGAATGTATAGACAGTCACATCTACTCTCCTCATGACTCTAGCTGTGAAGCTGCCGCCACCATCATTTCATAGTGCCCGCTGGAGAGAGGTTACAACCCGGAGCGAGCTATTGTTAGCAAACCAAAGAAAAATACAATCTACCCTGTGTAGCAAGATTGTTCTGGGATCCTGGTCTCACAAACTCAACAGCGACCAATCATATCCAAGTCCAACGCTGCAGTAAAGACCAAACAAAGTGCCTTTAAGCGCCGCTTTAACTACGGGAAGGCAGACTGGCAAGGATTCACTGATGAACCTGATCAGAACGTGCGGCGGAACTGCGCGGTAGATTCATACCCGAGGCTGTAGGACGGGAATATATACCAGTCCTTTACAAGGAATGTTCTAGAGAATATCAAGAGTAAATTACCATGTTTGAAGCTGGCCCTTTATTTTCGCCTGAAACCAACTGCTAAAGGTGAGGAAGTTTTTTCGGAGAGGATCTCCCCGAAAGATCAAAACCTGCATATTTTAATTGAATCCCCCGATATGACCCCTAACAGCAAGAAAGCAATGGTCTTACATCCGAAAGCTCCGAGGGGAGCCAACAGAACCTCCACAGCATCCAAATGTCACACCCAACCAGTTGCCCACCAACTGCTTTTAAATGGAAGGGGCAGCAAGAAACCCAAGAAGATCAAACTAGACCGAAAGAGGTATGTGGGGGGACCGCTGGTTTCACTCGCCCCTTCAACCTGACGAATTTGGCAATCGGTCATTGCAAAACTTCAATCATCAACCAGGAAAAGCAGTAGGCTTGACAACATCTCTACTGAGAAGCTAAAAAATATGGCCCGGTATCAAGGAATGGCTTCTGTTCTTGAAGCTCTACAATTGCTGCCTTAATTTCCCAAGGTTCCCAAAGATCTGGAGGAAACGCAACGGTTATCGCACTCCTAAAACCTAGGAAAGATCCATCGCAACCATCCAAGAGCTACAGACTATATCACTCTCATCCATAACCTACAACTCTTTTGAACGTCTCCTACTCAATCGTTTTGCACCCTGTGATAGACGACCACCTCATCCCAAACAAGCAAAGTTTCCGGCCAGGCAAATCAACAATTAACAAGCCAAGTACTCAACCTAACTCCACACATTGATGATGGTTTTCGAGAAGGGTATGGTAACCGGAGCTGTCAACAGCGTACGACACTGTTAAATCACAGATGCCTACTCCATATACCCTGGAAATTCCAAGGACATTCGCGTTACTGAGCTTATCCGGGATTGCCGTGGCATCAGGATGTTGTTTGGTGTCCACTAGGAGCCAGGAATAAGTAGCCGCAAAATTGGGCGTAGGCTCAGAAATGGTCTACCACAAGGGAAGGTGTGCGTGCACCTCCCCTGTTCAACATCTATATACCAACGACCAACCTAGAGGGCAAGACATGTCGTTTTATTTAGTGCAGAGCGCATAGCTTGTATTAGCGCACAAGATTGGCCGATCCGACTTCAGGCAGTTGTTGAAGAGGAGCTCTCGAAAGCTTTGGATGAACTCACTCCTGATTGTGATACGCCAAATACTAAAGTGCAAATCCATCGAAGGCACAGGTGTGTGCTTCCCCATCTATGGCGCCAAGCCGTGAAGCCAACGTCAGCTGTAAGTTCCTGGCTTGAGACACGATGCATCCTGGAGCAGCTGTGATAACCCGTCTACCTAGGAGTGGTACCTTGGCCCCGAACTCTCTCTTACAAGACCCACATCGAGAAGGCGAAGAGTAAAGTATGTCACACGCATAACGTATCTTGAACAACTCACTGGCACAAGATGGGTTCTTCCTCGCCCACTACCCTAAAGGGGAATCGACGGCAGTTGCCCTGTGCTACTCATGTGCAGAAGTCATCCTGCCCCTGTATGGAAAGAGCAACCCATGCCAGAAGCTTGATCAGCATTATATGCCCCCTGCCGGCTTATTACAGGAGGCCTCCGTCCCACACCACGAACACTTATAATTCCTAGCAGGAATTGCTCCACCAGACATACGTCGAAGCGTAGCGAGCATGCAGGCGCGTAAGCCTCTGCCAAGTATCTATGTGAAGCACACCCCATGTCTGGACAGATATCGGCTGCAACCGCCTTATCAGAGAGAGTTTCTTAAGCAAAGTCCAACACCTTAAAGCAGTCTCTAAGGATGTCAGGAGAGTCACCTTGTGGAAACAAAGACTTCCATCAACCAAGTAACATCTATCAGTATTGGAACCGGGTGAGCATCTCCCACCTGAACTGGCTCCTAATGGGCTGAATGCGATGCCCTCAACAGATGAGAACCAGAACGCCGCTCAATAGGTTTCCTTCCTTGCAGAAGTGGGGGCATCTGGAAGCAGACCAGTATACTACCTGTGGTTGTGGAACATCACCACAGACATGGAACAACTCTTGTCTGCCCTTTTGCTGGATGCAAACATCACAAACAATGACCTTGCCGAATTCATTGAAGCAGCCAGACGCTGTTCCCAGCTCGGCCTGGATCATTGTTGAGAGACACAGTGTTTGGACACGATAAGAAGAAGAAGAAGTCTGTCTTCCAAAGATTTAGTCTTGTCCCACTTACGCTCCCACACATTCTGCGCATCTCCTTTCCTCGGTCAATATGAATCGTTATAACCATGGAAAACGAGGTCTAATGGACGAGTCTTTGGTACGCAATGAGCATGGCGATCAAGTGATTGGTCACCGATAATGTCACTCCACGTCCTCAATGTTTAGGCCCTCCATATCCGAACTCAATCAGCAAATATTATACACGTCAACCACAAGCCCTTCAATCTTACGTGAACGACATTCCCCACTTGAAGGTTCCCTTTCTACACCTCCTTCAATGGGGGTCAAAAGAAATCGACCTCCGGCGACCAAATATTCTGATAGCTGTAGGCCTCATGCGGTGATATAAAATATGTGCACTCGAACTCCACAATTTTAAGAGGTCATCATATCTATATGGCGGGGGAGAAGAAGCCCCTGATTGTTGCACTTTTTGAATTTTAATTATGCTGTATGAATTTTCCGATTTTCAACCTTGAAGGCTTGAGTGGCACAGGGGAGCATTCGCTTCGAGATCCCCAACATTTGCACACCCCAATCAGTTTTACTACGTTTGATGTCGATGTTGTTCATCTTGTGTAATAACTTTGGGTATTATTCATAGTGGTTCAATGACAATATCTTTAGCTATATTTGTACAGCAGCCAGGAGCAGTACCGGGTTGATACTTCTATACATAACGGTAGTTTTTAAAATAATCATACCTTGCTCTGGCGTGTTTTTCAACTAACATCCTAAAATTAAGTCTCACCATCATGATTTTTAAGGGATCTATCTTATTACATACTTACTAGATGCATTGTCCAGATACGAGGGAATGAATTAATGTGAGGGAAGACAATAGCATTCTACGTCATGTTGTTTGGTCAATGTGAATAAATTGCCATGACAGATCTTTGCGGATGGAATCTTAAGTTCAAAAGATTCGTGACTCTCTTTGAACCCTAGAAAGGAATCGTTAATGGTTCTTCAAAAAACTTCAAAGTTTTTCGTGTTGGGAGAGCACGAACATTAGAATTTGCTCTCCCCATGGGTCATTTTGAGTTTGGGTTCACTTGAACCGGTGTGGCAGGATTATAGCCCTCCGGATTCACAGTCTGCCTACAACTGTGAAGAATATGGCACTTCTATTCAGTAGACTCTTATCGCAAGTACAAGAAAGCCATAGTGTACATGCCACACTGTCATTTCAAAAAGAGAAGGGTGATTACCCATGGCTGTCGCAATTCCGTCCCAGTGAATCGTCCCAAAGGAAATAAAATAACCTTCCTGTAATTTTTTTTGGGGGGAGGGTTTACCCATGACATTGTCCCATAAATAAATGAATTCCATATCAATACAAGTTGTTGAATTACGGCTGAAGAAGCTATATAGTTTGCAGAGTGTTTATATTGCAAGACCCACATACCATTAAAGGTGATGAGACCCTTTCCTTCAACACTTTGGGATAAATGTTATTATCATAAATTATTTAATTTCTTTCTTTATGAGGTCCAAATGTAACCCTATGGACATAAAGGTATAACATTTGAAATGATCTTTTTTTGCGACAATGCAGCGTTGATTTTTACTACAAATTACACATTTATATGTAACGTTTACCTGATCCCTTTTTGGCTGTAACCGACACATCTGAAAGAGGTTGGTAGTACTACGTGGTTAAATTCGTATTCCCTCCTAAAATTGGTACAGGAAGGTTTTTTCTTTGGGATCACTCCTGTACCCTAATAACTCACTTTGAGGCTCGTGTTTTGCATAAAAGGAGTGTTAAAATTAATGGACGATTACATTAAAATAATTTAGCATTAGAAAAGGGCTTTAGGTATGGTAGAGCGAGAGTTTAAGTATATTTTTCATACCTTGAAGTTTTATTGATGCTTACCGCTTTCCGCATTTGAGCTGCTACTACTACTGCGGCTGCTGCTGCTGCTGCTGCTGCTGCTGCTGCTACTACTACTGCTGCTACTGCTCTTCTAACTGTCTGCTCTGCTGCTGCTGCTACTACTGCTAAAAGCTGCTGCTGCTGCTACTCCCGCCGTTTCGCGGGCCGCCGTTTCGCGTTGTGTCCCCTACTTTTGCGATGCTTACTAACTGAAAGTTGTTGCTGTTTACCTGCTTATGCAGGAATGAAAGAGAAACAACTTTCTTGGTGTTTTTAGCCTGTTTTTATGTAAAACCATACATTTTTACCACAGCATAAACTATCAATTTGTTAGCATTTCCCTTTTACTGAACATTATAATAACCCCGCCTTTAAGCTTGGTTAGTAGTGTCCAAGGTAAATCTTATTCCCTATCTCAGTGAACGTATTGGTGACAAGTCTTTGCTGTTTTCTCTTGCTTTCTTATTTCTCCACTGCGCTGTGATCACCATTTGATTCGGCGCATGATAAATGCTGTTATTATGTTATGTTATGCCTCATTCTTGATGGAAGATTTGCCCTCTATTTTGTCATGCATTGTTTTAAAATACATTTCATTCTCTCAATGTTTATCCGGCCTTTTGTCCTCTTCCAATATAGTCCAGGAAAATTAAATAAAAAGGGTTCAAGACTTCAAGTAATTGCAACAGAAGCATGCTGGTAATCAATTTTATTCAAGACCACCTTACAAAAAAAGCATATTTGCTTTTCAATTATATGCAATTATTCAAGAAACAGCCTTACAAATTAGCTTATCAAAATGTAAAGGTGTGGGAAAAGGAACGTGTAATTTTAAGGGGAAAGGGTTTACCTTACAAAACCCGGAAAAATTTTTGAAAATTATCAAATAAGGATAAATGTGTACCAGTGGTTTTGTCTTATACGATTAAAGGTTAATTAGCCATCTGCTCGCACTGATTTAGTTTAATTGTACATTGGCAACCATGCGCATATGCCAAGGGTGCAGAAGAGGAGTTCGCGCAGTGGGTTCTAAAACAAAAGGAGAAAAGGATAGGGCATTGAAATAAGGCTTAATTTGCGAAAAAAAACGATTTTTTTCTGGGGGCTTTGCACCCTGATCCCACACCGGGGCTCACCCCTGAACCCAGACGGCCACATGACCCCCTGTCGTTGTAGATGGCATCGTCCCAGGATCCGGACCCCGGGTTGCGGGATCGTGCAACAGTTAAAAATTTATTTAAAAAGTCGTCTTAACTGGCAGCTGGGACTCATAACATTTAAACGACTTTTTATAGTCATTTTTAACAGTGACTACGCGCATTCAAACATATATTTAACCTTGTAGTAGGCAAACCAAACTATGATAGCTCAAAATTCTGCAATACTTACCCTCGTTTGAGTGCCTCCCGTAGTTCCTAATACGGCAAACTCTGCAACAAGTAAAATAAGCCAAAACAAAATAAAATATACTTATTACAAGAAATAAAGGACTAGAACTTATATAGTCGTATAATTAATCATAGGAGTGATTTCTCTAAAGCCTTCAGGAATCCATTCAAAATCTTCTTTTCCGAATTCTGCATGGTGTGAAAAAAATGCATAGAACAGCCACACTATTTATTTTTGTTATACTTCCAATATCATAAAAGCAGTAACAGCACATTTTTAAGAGCGCCCCCAATGTTCCAAAATTGAGATTTTTGCATAGTTGTGTTTGGTAAATATTCTGATATTCATATAAAAACATTAAAAAAAAAATGCGTATTTATCATAAAGATGCGATTTTGTTATTAGAATTGAGATCCCTGTATTTGGTAAATTTAACGTGGAGCTGAAACGCCAAATTATGTCCTTCCATGGTGAAATAGAGTCCCGAATACTGCCACCTATCACGAAATTGCCTCTAACTTAACTTACTGAACCGACGGAACAACTAATGGATGAGCGTATACAAGTACATGGCGGCCCGTTTTTTCCCAGCTATTTCATACTTGAAGGACATTTCCAGCAGCCGTTGAATTATATCGTGATCTCCGATATAATTATTCTGATTACACAATTCCTTATTTGTGACACTGAGAATGTTGAAGCTCTAGCATTCACGGTATTCTTTACTAGCCACTTACCATTCAACCACTGTGCAAAAACCTGAAAAATATTCGGAAAATTGGGGGGCCGCTCTTCCAAAAAATGTTCCGTTAATTGCTTTAATCCCGTAGTGCATATACTTTACACGATCTATGACGACATTATGGATGTACAATACATGCATATTTGTTAAAAGCTTTCAAATTAACCAAAAAAGTTAACTTCTCTTACCCCTGTGTTTTCGTTTTGCTGCTTTCACCAGCTTGAAAAAAAATACAAAACATTTTCCATAATTTCTTCTGTTTAGTATATATTACAGATTTTGTTGAAATATTGTGAAGGAGATATACATTCAATTATTCACAATACCCCTTTTATTTTTTACCGGATTCCCCGAATTCTACAGAATATCCAGAGGATATCATCACACGATCCCTAGTCTGCACCATTCCGTCCCAACTGTCCAAGCAATGGCGATATTTTCTCACCAGGAAGACCGCTGCAGACGGCAACATTACTACCAAAATTCCAATCAACCTTTGCCTTAAATGTTTGCATGAACCCTCACTCATGTTTTTTCTCCGGTTTTGATATTCATCTACAATTTGTGTTTTTCATTAATTTCCATGGGAAAAAGTGCCTTCGCGTAGTTTCAAGCACTTGTACACTTTCGGTTTCGAAACTTTAGCATTTAAAACTCGTTTATATACGCATGCGTATCTGCTTTAGCGTGATGTCATCTGAACATTTTTTGGCTATGACTTCTGGGAATCCGGTTACTCGTCAATTCAAAATATGAAATATCAGATCATCACAATAATAAATGACGTAACTACTGTATAAATGTATACTACACGACCAAATCCTTCATGGAAATAGCTACCTGCCGGGGGGGGGGTTCTTGGATTTTGGTCGGGTAACCATGCTCGTTCCAAAAAAAAGGCTTGGACTAGCTGCAATGAGGGACTAACCAAGTCGAGTCCCGCTAGGGGTATCATCAAATTCGATGTGATTGTGACTGGTTAGATGATACAATAAGAGAAATTAACATAAACATATCAGCAAAATAACCCTGAGGGTATAATATTTCTTGCAGTGCTTCAAGTGTCATTTATCTTGTATACTGGCTATGTTAAAGGTATATCTTTTATTCAGATATGAGAACAGGTCCCGCAAGGGTCATAATTCCACTGCAAATTGGTCCGTTAGGGGTATATTTCCCACTGAAAATTAGTATAATTTCAACCAAAACTAGTCCGTTAGGGGTGTATTTTTCACTGAAAATTGTCCCGCTAGGGGTCACTTACGGAACCTCTGGACGAGCATGGGTGCCCAACAAACCCCTGAGAAACCCTCCCCCGGGCTTACCTGATACGACCCGATTAGACACTGATACTCTAGACGGTACCCTCCGCCGGAAAGTGATTTAATAAAATATGAATTACATTCGAAATATTTTTTCTTAAAGGGTAGCGTTATTTTTTGCTTGAATTTTACTTTTGTTTCGATATAATGGCATATATTTGCACGATCTTTTATTATATGTGCGGACTTAAAAAAGTTTTTGAGGATGCCCCCGATTTCGAATTTTCGTATGATTTTCTTTAAAAGATAACAATCTAAACAGAGTCCCAAGCGTATAGCTCCATCATTTTGCCATCTATCAAAATGGCGGCGTAAGTAGATACGTGGGTAACGCCCTGTCTACTCCGATACTGTCTAACACCATATCCACCTTCTCTCCACCTAGTAGACAAATACAGGGTACCATTAGGGTACGTACTGTAGAATAGATTTCACTCACTGTGTCACCTATAACTCTGACTTTGGAAGCCGTATTGTTGCATCGCAACTAGCCAGTGTGCATATGTGCAGTAGCTGCCGCGGTAGACCCGGGGTAGCTACCGGCTACCACGCGAGTAAGAATCGCAGTGGCCCGCAAATATACGCAAACCTATGTGATTTGGTTGATTGATGAGTTGACACTTTTAGCAAGCAAACTCACATTCTAGGCTAAATTGGCCTTTTTAATATAATTGCTGCAAGAATGTTCATTTCATAGTACCTAAGTCCAAGTGGCCTACACTGTCCTGTCTAAAGTATGATGTATTTTCGGCTCCTAACCATTAGACGAACACTTTGACACCATTTTTATAACGAACAGATAGCATGTGGAAATATGTGTGGCATCATTTGCCCTACTTTGACTAGCGTACTTGCTTTCATCTTCATTGACATTAAATATAGTCTTTCGTCCTTGCTTCCAAGTTTGGTATACCCAGCCAACATGCCTTTCTAGGGCCCACCTGGGTTTAGCATGGGCAAGGTGGGCTTAATGTGATGTGGGCTAGGGCTTCACGTGGGCAACCCAGGGTGGATCCATTTGGGCTGTAAGTGGGTATATTCGGCTTGGGTTACAGTGGGCAACCCCAAATGGGTTCATTGTGGTTTATTCAAGGGTCTGGTAATTGGATCTGACATGGGTTTTACAGGGTTTTTATAGGGCCCCCATGTGGTTGATGGTGGGGCATGGGCTCAGGTGGTCTTCCAAGGTCTCACCCCATGTGGGCGTGGTCTGGATGACCTGTATTTTTTTCTGCTGTAAAAAATGCAAATTTTTGATCATAGTTGTATTTTTAAGTCATTTTTTAAAATAATTAATTCTCCAGCAAGCCCTATAATAACTTATCTATTACTTTCATCACTTATCATTTTGATGACACCTTTTAGAGAAAGGATGGTGTACCGACTGTAACATTTTGAAAACACCATAGAACATACATATCATATCAAAATAACCTTCATAAATTAAACTAAAAAAAAATGTAAGCAATTCGTGTTTCATTGCCTTCACTCTTATTCCCTCTTTGGGGAATGTTAGCTGTGAAACAACAAACATAATTTTGTGTGTTTTTCCACCCAATGTGTGGGCCACTTACTGTTCCACATGCAAAGGGGGGTGCAATAAAATCAATTTTTGAATTTGCCATCTACTTGGGGCCCATGAAAGCCCCCTATGGGCCCCACATTTAACCTGTATGGGTACAACGCGGGTGAGCCCATAACAACCCACATAAAGTGATAACCTATGAGGAACACACATTGTACCCGTGTAAACCCACCTGCAACCAACTGTGCAAACCCACATGGGGCCAATCGAGGCCCAGTGGAGGCCCCACATGGGGCCAATGAAACAGCGATTTTGCCCTATGTGGGGCCGTCATGAGGTGCCCATCCTTAAAACCGTATTTTACCCACATGGGCCCCAACTGGGAATGTTGGCTGGGTATAAATCCGTTCGCCGTACAACCGCTATTTTAAGCATTTAAAGACTAGAAATTGGTGATTAAATATTTTTATATCCTTTTAATCCTTACCTGTTGGTGGTGTTTGGTGGTGGTGGCAGTCCTCGCCTCCCCATTTGTATTCTACATTACTATCGGCATCGGTATTTTGTCACAAGGTGCTGTAAAACAATCAAATAAATTTTATATTGTACACCTCAATGAAAAATTAGATCCATATGTAGGAAAACTTTACTTCTATTCCCTTTACTTGTCATTTCTCTCGAAAAAAATGATTACCTGTATTTAAGACATTGCATTGGAAACTCAAAATTAAGTAAACGTTGCATCAAACTGCTAACCACAAAAAATAGCCTATGTATGTAATCTGTACTAGTTGTGTGTAGGCCTGACGTTTCGAGCTTCTAACATATTTTTATAAAAAGCAAACTTGCCCTGCCTCTGATGAGTCCCCCTAGGACGAAACGTCGGCACACACACTAGTATAGTCATTAGAATGTTCAATCATATTGACTGTAAATATTATTACTCCAGTTAACTTTTTATTTTGAAAATAAGCGAATGGCAATCTTTTCACGTGATAAATATAGCAGAAAACAATAACAACGACTATCTTATTAAAGTCAGAGGCAGAATGTGCATTATTCCCCACAATTATTTGTAACGCAGCATTATGACATCACAACAACACAAGTGCGGCATGTGTATCACGGGTTCGACGCCTGCTGATATTTCTACTCCGTTTGTTATGACAGAGACAAATTCCATACCAAAGACACTCGTCATCAGTACAATCTTTGGGGATGTTAGCACCTGCATTAAAGGCTGCCTGGTCACATTTTGGTTTTCTGTCCTTCGCGACCCACGAGTCCTCGTGGGCCTTACGTCCCTCCCGCCAGTACCCCAGATCACTAACAAAAAGTATTTGTTAATATTAATATCACTCCAGGACGTTCAGGACGATTATATGTGTGGTGAGAAATGATGCAGCGCGGACGTAGCCATTATTATCGCAAAATAACTTTGCTGTGGATGGGGCTCGACCCACACCTTCCGATTTCAAGATCTCGGACAGGTGGCCGCCAATATAGCGTCGTTTTTGCCGTTCCCATAGGTTAGCACGTAATCCCAAAACTTGACAAATATTCTTAAAGTCGAAAATATGTGTAATATCAATATTTTTTCCACTCAAAATCCGTTGGGGAGTTTGAGAGTCAATTAACTCCAGTGTAAGTATTTTTTTTGTATGAATAACGGTACAAACGGGATCCATTTTTGAACGAGGTCACCGCTTCTTTATAGCTGAGACCGTGTACCAGTCCGGTACCAGGTAGCCTATTCACCACCGTCGGAATTGGGGGGGAATTCGTTGCTTGCAAGTAGCAATCCTCTCATGTCCGGTCTTTAAAAACGATTTGATGATAGTTTGGCAGCACAATTATGCACCACCGACTAAACCAAGGCATTTAGAATCGTCTCGGCTCGTACGGGAATTCCCACTCACCACTCATGATCTATTTATAACGCGCACAGTGACTTCAAATTCCGGTCACTGTTCAGGCTCGTCCAATGACTCGTTCGCCAGTTGTAGGCGCTATGAATGAAGCTTGGCCTCCACCGCCTGATCGCGGATGCGCTAATCAATTGGGCCACACGGTATGTGATGGTCCCTTCGAGTTTCCTACACCATACGTTCGGTGCCATAAATGCCAACCACATCCGAGGTGGATCAGCATCTGATACACCGCTCTAAATAATTTATACACATATTGAAGAATTGGAGCTACTGAAACCTCCTTTGTGAATTACTGTCATGAAGAAATAAATAGAAATAGGTGTGAGAATTGATGACAGCGCGGAGGTAGCATTATTAATCGCAATAACTTGCCGTGGATTGGCCCATCCACACCAAGCAACCTTCCGTTTAGATCTCGGATGCACTAATCAATTGCGCCACCACGTCATGTGATGGGTTCATGGTCAAATGGTTAAAATGGTAAAAAAGGGTCAATTTCTATTTGTACAGGGGCAAAATCAGATCCCTCTTACCTCGGCAATAATTTGCCAAGTATTTAAAATTTAATCGGATTAACTTTTATTGTTGACCCCTGTAAAAACAGATTGACCTTTTTTACCATTTAGTTATTTTTCACCCTATAAATCAATTGTCGTAGGTGGTACAAACTACACATTTTTGGAAACTTATGATTAGATGAACAAATATGGCATCATTTGACAACATGATTGGGGCATGTTAAAGTTGGAACCCCTTTGCAAAAGTGATACCATAATTTGAAGTACTAACTACCTAGCATTTATGTAGAGGGTCCATACTATACCAAAGGTGTTGAACCTTTTCTTTAGTGGGGATGGTACTAACTCCTTAAATAGACCCCTATGATTCCTGCTCCTGCTGTAATAACTCCAAGTCGGCATTTGCCGGTGCTAACAAACTCCCTTGTTGTTAGGGGGAATTGTGGTTCACGTTCACGTCCATAGAGCTTAACCTGTGAGTGTTGACAAGTCAAGAAGGGACGTTTGTAGTTGAACCTGAATGTGGATTCTTATTTGCATGGATCTATAAGAAAATAATTCAGTGAGTTTCATGTATTGTGTATGGCTTCCAGATATTCCTATGTAAAAGACTACAGAAACATTGAAAACACGAGTCAATATTTATCTGTCTCTGTCTCTCTCCCTATCTCTCTCTCTCTCTCTTACCTCAGGACATTTGTCCCCTTCCCATTCGAAGCCAGGAATTGTTATTCCATCTTCCTCAAACTGTTCGGTACAAAAGCGGAAATGGTTTTTTTAAAAACATATTTGAACACTATCGTAGCATTGTTGGTATCTGTTTAAATAATGCATTATAACATTGCATGTCAAGACACTAAATTAAACAGGAGTGGGCGGGTACAAAAAATACTTGAACAAATACTTTCAGTGAAATCTTAAACCAAAGTAATCCTAAGAAATGTTAAGAAACAAGTACTACAACAATCACCCTTATTCCGTGTAATTTGATTGTGTTTCATTTTAACATAAACTTGTAAAATCATTATATTGAATTATACAAGCTTGGACACAATATTGTTAAAGAGTGACATTGGGGCTAAGACACTTTCGTGTCCAAAGGTTTCCATCCGTTAGTGCCCCAGGCGGGTGTTCCATGCCCCCCCCCCCCGAAGGAATTTTTGCTGAAATTTATGCCACAGGTTAGGATCATAAAACAACACCAAATCAACAACTACACTATTGTTATTTTGAGCGGTAAATTAGGGGGCAAATTTGTTTTTTCAAAACACGCAAAATTGGGCAGAAACAGCGGAAAATGCCAATGAACCTTGCTCTAAACACTTTTGAAAAAGAATAACCTCTGAGATTCACTTGTCATGAATAAATACATACAAAATACGAGAGAAATTTATGACAGTGCGAAGCGTAGCCTTATTAATCGCAAAGAACTTTGCTGTGTGTTTCTAGTCCCATCCATATATCTAGATATATATAGATATTATATATAAGATAGATATATATATATATAATAATATATATATCTATATAGATACATACTGTAGCTGAGTCATAGTAAAAGATGCCTGCAGCATTTAGGGGATCAACCGCCAACACTAGGGCTGAATAGCTTCAGTTGGTAGTGCACTGGTCTCGCAATCCTGACGTCGCCGATTCGAATCCCTGCTTCAGTCAATGATTCTTTACCTCTCGTTAGTTTTAATTGTCCTTCAATCCCTGCGTGTATCAATATGATCCAGTAATTTACATACGGCCGTTTCCCTTCTTCTGTTCCTTGGTTTACTTACTTCATGGGAGTGCATCCTATATTGATCCGGCAGTACATAACAATACTGTTAGCTGATTCAAGTCAAAGATGATGGCTTAGCATTAGGGGATCACGCCAAGGGCTGAAAAGCTCGGTGTAGAGCACGGTCTCGCAATGCAAGGTCCCGGTTCGCATCCTGCTATTAGCCCATATTATATAATATATATATATATATATATATAGATATATTATATATATATATCGTCGGGTGTATTAGATAGTGACGGATGTTGAATTTTATAATTTTTTGTACGAAATTAAGGGAAATTGTACTTAATACCAAAATCTTCAAACTGCCAAGTGCCGAACGTGAAAGTACTTCACTTAATTCATAGATCTTAATTTAGAAAGTTGGTAATTTTGACGTGTTTAATGATGACAAAAAAATAATAATTTCTCAAAGTGCGCTTTATACACCAGTTAGCATGCCTACACGCATCAATAGGCAACAGCAAAAGGAATACTAGATCACTTCACAGTTCGTAACTATGCAATTAATATGCCTCCATCAATTTTTGGAGAAATTATCTCAGCAGGTTTTACTGTGAATCCTGGTTAAAAGTGAATTTTGCCCTGCAAATGTCACATACTAGGGCGTTGTTAGGACAAGGGCAATTAGCCAATCAACAGCAAAATTTTGAGAGCCAATTGAAGAAATACCACTGAGCAAAAGAGATCTCATGGGATTCTTAGGTATTCTCAGAAATTGCGTGTTCGCTGACTAACCTTCTGAAGAAAATGAAAAGTTTTGATTGGTCAAGCATGGCAGGAAGCACTTGAGAAAAGTCTAGATCCTGATGATGCGCCAGTTTGATAGATTGCACCAGATTTCAGAACAATTCAAGTTGGCAAGTTTTGATTCTAGTGATGTAGGTTGTGGTGGAGTTCTCATGAAGGCAAGGTGAAAATTATATGTATCATCCTGTATGTTATTCCTCTAAGAAGTTTGACACACTAGTCCTATACTTGAGAAAGAGTGTCCTTGTCACTTGGTATTTGCATTGCAAAATTTTGAAGTGTACTTAGTACAACAGTGTCCCATTTTCTTGTGTACACGAATCATAATCCGTTGACTTTCATCCACAAGATGAAAGACAGAAATCAGAGACTTGTCGTGGTGGAGTTGTAACTCTACAAGAAATACAATCTGACATAAGAATATATCAAGGAAACGAAATTTGATTAGACTGCAGAATTTAGTGGGGTATTGTATTATCCCATGGTGTCATTAATGTAAGATGATACATTGCAGCTGATTTCATTTTTGAGTTTCCATTTGGACAGTGTTAGGTTATGTTTGCATGATGCTGATGTAATGACTGTTTTTAGATGGGAAAACCGTTGTGAAATATAAGGAGAGATTACAGGAAAACAACTTGGCCAGCAGATTGGTGCAGTACCAGCGCTGATATTTTGGATACTACACGAGCTTTAAAGCTTGACGTTGCTGTCGTATTTCAAGCCTAAAGCTTAAATTTGTGGGATCAAAATGGTTCCTTTGTGGGTATTTAAAGTGGACTTTGCGAACGGACATAAGGATGTAACCACCTGGATTATAATACTGCAGTATTTTAGCGAGTCGAAGGACAACCCAGCCTTTTTGACTGCTGGACAAAGTGATCTTCCGGACTGAGAAAGATTCACATGGATTATATACTTAGATTTGTAATAAGACTTTTGCATGCTGTCATTTTGTCGTCTCCGCTGTGAGGACATGTAATCGTTGAACTGCAACACTATTTTAATAGTCGCCACAAATTTTAGTGCGCCAAAGTTTGTAATTATAATAATTCATGATGTATTATTATTATTGAAATGTAATTGTGTTTTAGACTCCAATTCTTGAACCAATCCTTCTGATTAACATCATATTAAAACAATATATTTATATAAATTCCAATTATTTTTTGTACACGGCTCATTTTTGTTTGTGTTTAAAGGGTATTTCTGGACCTTGACGTCTCCTAGACATCGTAACAATGGTATTACTGAATGCAGTCAATTTTAATACCGATGTTAACACTCAAATGTATAAGGGGGGAGGCCATGTGGATCCAAGATTTTATTTTTCGCCACCATCTTTTAACGCTAATTATTTTTCCCAAGATTTGTTGGTATTGCTTAAAGGTGCATCGAGAATTTCAAGTCATCTATGTTTCTGTAAGATGTAATTTCATATAGATTTAGACACTCGGTAGATCCCCTACAGATCCAATTGTAGGCTGCAGAAATAACTTAAAGGCCTTTGTTCCCATTTATGTGTAATTGTGTTCTCTACTTGATTGGAAAGCCTGCAAACCTGTACACACTCCCCGTCAAGTTGTCAGCTTAATCCTTTCAGCTGGCAATGTTTTTTTTAATTTATAGAACACCCTTAGACCAGTGCAAACAATCAGAATTTTCACATTTTAAGGGACACCTGTTACTTGAAACTCTATCTTTAAAAACCCAAACGGGCATGTGTTTTTTTATGCCAATTATAGCATAGGATAAGCAGTTTGGTGGCGCTATTCAAAATTTTGTCTGTCCCTCAAGAGACAACTGGGCGCATTTGCAAAAGGTACCTCTCTAGATTTTGTTCCAAATTGTTATTTTTGCAAGTTATGTAACGCTTCTATATACATTAGCTCCACTGAATGATTAAGCAAATCAGCGCCCTTTTGTACATATAACGATTTTATATAAAAATGACTCCGGCGTCATTAATTAAGCAGACGAGCGGAAATGGCGTTCAAAATTATGAAAACAAGCGCCAGAGTTGATTTCCACGGTATCCACCTTGTTTGACCGGTCTGTGACCTTTGTACAAGTCTATGATAGACACATTGTAATAGGCACATTTGTTGATTATGTTACGGCAAACTTAAAAGTTACCCTCAAATTACCTGGATGTCTTTGGCCTCTTATTAATGTCCCTATCTGTTTTGGTATGTTATTTTTATGTGTAAAATATATCTGTATTCTTCCAATGGCCTAGACTATCATTTGTGATCAAATTGAAGAATTTTCATATTTTGTGAGAATGCCCAGTGCCCCTTTAAATCGTCCTGGAGTATTAACTTTGTTATTTTTTTAATTTCAGCAATGTTTTTATGTTCTCCTATGATGAGCCACATTTATGGAAAAGTCTTTCGGAAAAGTGGTTTTACATTTTTCGACGGGAAAATCTGGTGCGCAACATAAAACTCGGTTTTAAGACCGCCATTTTGAATCCTTACAACCGATCTGCATTTTTCCTGTTATTAGGTCGTGTTGGTTGATGTGCCCTGTCATTGGGCGGAGTTTTGGTAAATAATTTCCAACGGCAAAGTGGTTTTCAGAGGGGTCCACATGAGCCCTCCGCCCTTATACCAAACCGGGAGTGCACAAGACATTATAAACTTAAGGGTTAACTAGTCTATAAGACCAATGGGGGAGTCAGCTGTAACAAATAATACAGTAACCCTTATTCGGTAGATTTCATTTTTTAATTATCTAACATTACCATTTACAATCCGTGTCGCAGTCTCTTGGTAGATTATCCTGAACTTCATCATCGCATCTTGGTTTTCGAGGTGGACCTTTTCAGAAACAGGTACAAAATAATCTTACAGTTATTCAGAATGTTTAATCGGTCCTATAATAAGGTGTATCTCATTAAAGGGACACGGAGACATTGAAAAATATTCAGACATATTGAAATGGATCCTTACTGAAATCACTTCCACAAATTTGAAAAAGAAAATGGGTGTTTACCTTTTGTAAAAAAGAGAGGAGTAACTAATATTATTTTCCTAGTAAGCTTCACCTCTCTGCCACAGACAGTCAAGGGTGCTGACATTACTGCCAGCTTTTCAGGTTTTATCAAACTTGAAAAGCATGCAGTCATCAGGTCACAGATCATTGTTATTATACAAGTGCCAATCCCTGCTAATCCACCTTTCACTTGTCAGGTCAATCTTACTACAAGCCTGAAGCACAATGTCTGAATGCTTTTCAATTGTGTTAAAAACACTGCAAAAACGATGTAAATTCTGGCAAGGATGTCAACACCTTGATTTTCCGTGACAGGAATTGGCTGTAACTCTTGCTGTTTTTACTTTTTTTACCAAATGTAAACATCCAAATTGTTTTCAAATTTGTGGAAGTGATTTCAGTAAGGGTCCATTTCATTATGTCTGAATATTTTATGCCATTGTGCTAAAACATACTTCTGAAGCAACTTATGTTACCGTGCTCCCCATATAAGTTTAGCTTTTCAAACTTTTTGAGTAGTGTTTTTATATTAATATTTACCGTCTGGACAGTCAGCTCCGTCAACAGGAACGAATTCATATTCTGGACCGTCACCATCGTCCACTTGTTTACACTCGCTGTGTAAAAAAGAAAAAAAAACATGTCACATTTTTGCCGATCCCGTAGAAACAGCCTAAAATTTATCACCCACCCACCCACTCACTCACTCACCTCACTCACCACCCTCCCACTCACACTCATCCCACTTAGATCAGATCACACGTGTCCTCCATGGTCCAAAACTTAGAAGACATATTGTCATGTGAGAGCACAGAAGTGTAAACTGACATTTTGGGCAAATATAGTTTGCTTTATATATTCTGAAAGAGGAGGTTCATTAGCATAAGGACCTACTCACGTACAGGTTTACAGTGGTCAATTATTGCAAGTCGTAGGCTAATAGGCTATTTAGATGGCAGATTACACCTTGTTTCAATCAAATTGAATTTCGGTTGGGGCACACAAAGTCTGTTAAGATACGGATCTGTTGCAGTCAACGGCGAAAACTAGTATTAGATATAGAGTAGATACAGTTGTTAAAATTGTCAAAATTTCTGTGAACTGACAATAGAGGGCGCTTTTTTTAATTTTTTTAATCATAATTAAAAGTACAAATTGATTTCAAAATTGAGGAAAACATTCATTTTCATTAGAGTCCACATTAGTAAAATCAAAGTAGGTACCAAAATGACCAATAGAGGGCGCCTTCACTGTCTGGAAAAACACATTGATATATAATCGCCGCCTGGTGACTCCTAGTCTTATTTCAGAAAACTGCTGCCGTTGATGAATTTTGACTTGCCAAACTACCCATAATCCCCACGAGTTTGAACATTCGCAATAAAAATGTGAATTTGCTTGCGCAAACACTTTTTTAACCATTTTTTACACAAATCTAGAGGGGTCTTCGCAAGATTAGTCAAACGTTGATGTAGAAATAATTGTTCTATATATAGATGACAGTTTTGTTTTGAGGTGGACACCCCTAAGTTTTTTAATTGCATTTAGATTTTGTTATCATTTTAGTAACGCTTGCAATGTTTACGCGGAACTGTAACTGCCGATTTCAAGCCAACCCTGCTTGCCCCCCCCAATTTGAATCGTTGTTACACGATTGGAAACGTGTACTGTGACGTGTGGTGTATCGTTCAGTAGTAATGTGTTGTAACACCATTCTAGGGAATAATACGCGACGTATCGTATACCCGTGGGGAGGGGGGCTCACATGAAATGGATATGCTTGTAAGGCTGGCCCTGGCGCTTTCCAAACCCAGGGGGCTTTCGGTGATAGAGTAGTTACTCAAAACAAAATAGGGGTATTGTATTTGGGTGAGAGACCAGACCTTGTGAGAGACAGACAGCCAAAATGCCCCAAAATAGGTGAGTTTTGGGGGGAAAATTGTATGCCAAATTTTCCAAAAAAATGTGATCTTTTTAAAAAATATTGCGAGAACGAACGCAAATGTACCCAAAAATCGGGGTCTTTGGTGAAATTTTAAAATTTCCAAAAATAGGGGTCTTTAGGTGACGTGGTAAAACTTTCCAAAAAAATGTGGGTGTGCCCGGGTCTTTGGGTGACATTTTCAAAATATTGGGGTCTTTGGGTGACAGCGGTTGCTGAAAAATGGGGTCTTAACTGCTTTACATACGCGTCACCGCCAAGATGGAAGTGCCTCCCCGTATATTAATTATTACCGCCAATATGGGGCTTCAGATGCCCCTCATGTCAATAAATTTTCTTGTCCCTAGTCTTAAAAGTGTGCCAACTGATCAAAAAAAACCTCCACCAAATTAAAATTTTTCGGATTGTCGGCAAGGGGGGCCTCCATGAGCTTCAGTAGCGGCAGACTTTTCTAGCCGTAAGCAGTCACGCATTCCCCTTAAATATTTTCAATATTGCGAGTAACTTTTGTTTGTCTTGCCGGAACTATGTTCTGAAGCGACAAGTAATTCATTTTTCTGTCTGTCTGAAGAACTTGAAAACTGGTGTGAGCAGGTAAAATCCATAAGGACTTGTGGGGTAAGGTATAAAAGGCAAATGTGTTCTCAAACTTGTTTAGATTGTAAAGCCAACAATATAGCTTATTAAGTATATGGAATTTCCATAATTTATTCAAATTTTTAAAAAATGTAGCGAGTAAATAAATATGGAAAGGTACCCAATCATATCAAATTGTGCAAAAAATACCTTATTCCTATCCTTATAGAATTTCCATTTTCAAAATAGATATGTGTTCTGTAAGGCCTAGATGATGTAGACCTGAATGGATTTTGGGTATAAAATATATAGACTAGGTATGCAAATGAGCAAATTAATATGCATAACTGCTGATTTACTAAACTTGTACATCAGATACCCAAAATTCCTTTGCTACATGGAAGTCCATCATTACACGTATCGTCAGCATCCAATTGGGTCAAAAGGTATGTGAAACATTGGTAAATGGGATTTTTGTTTTCAAAATCCTATTGCCTAACGCTTGGCTCAATTTCAGCCAAACTTGCTCAGAACTACTGACCCAAGCTTCATAGGGGACCCAAGCTTCACACAAAGTGGGATCAAAGGTCATGCAGCCAGTTTAAAGGGGCATCTGAAAATGTTCAAAATGTTACTTGCCCCAAATGCTTGGCTCAATTTTAATCAAACTTGTTCAGAGGAACCAGTCCCAAGCTTCATATGGGTCGCTACACTACGACGGATGTCTGGTGGAGCAATTCCTGCTAGGATGTATAAGGTCTCCGTTTGTGTTGGACGAATACATCCTGTGATAAGCCGGCAGGATTCATCAATGCTGAATCAAGCTTCTTGACATGGGCATGGGCCATACAGGGAAAGCATACTCTGCACGTACATGAGTAGGTTGCACAGGGCAAGTGCCGTCGATCTTAGGTTATGTGGGCGAGCACCCCATCTTGTGCCAGTGAAGTTTGTTCAAGATATTATGTGCGTGAACATGCTTTCCTCTTCGTCTTCTCGATGTGGGTCTTATAAGAGAGAGTGCGGTCCAAGGTAACTCCTAGGTAGACAGGGTTATTACAGTGCTTCCGGGGTGTTCCAGACCAGGTTACTTTAAGCTGACGTTTGGCTTCACGGTTGCGTAGATGGAAAGCACACACCTGTGTCTTGGATGGACTAATAACAATAATAGTACAACTAACAGCAGCTATGGAGCCCTACATATAATGCACCAGCTTTGCCTGTATTTTTCTATAATAACGGGTAATCATGGTGTAAAAAATAAAAAACTAAATCTGTAAACAAAAGTGACAACTCATGGATCACGCACAGAAATTTGCTAATTTGGTTGATATTCAATATCTTTCCATTGGATGTTTTTTCATCATATTCCTTGAAGCAGTCAAGCGCTAAGGATATGGCTTTTATTAGGGATCTCTTATGCATTTCTTAGCGATCGATTATAGCACAGGGTAAGTTATTTCGTTATACACAGATTTCCTGTGGAGAGGTTCCATGTGTTAGCAGCTCCCGGTTCCGATGGCCCTGTGCCGGGCCCTGTGCATGATGGGAAGGGCTTCCGAGCTGCCACGATGAGAAATTTATACTTTAAAATGTCATGGGATTTTCAACATCTTTAGGTTTTGTTTTTTGACAATATTATGGTAACAATAGCCATTTAATACATACATTGACCTCAACTCATTTACATCGTCATACAGATACGACACCATTTTGTATAAGGAAGAACTTTCGTGTTCTTGTCACCGTTTTAGTGCATATTCTTTTTATTCAAAGTGAAATGAAAACAGTTATATTTACCAAGTACAGTTTTCGCCGACCGTGCAGCCTTTTGGTATGTTGTCCTGTTCATTCACGTTGCATTTTGGGCCATGTCTTGGACCTTTGCAAATATGTAAAATAAATCAGGCCGTCATTCAGGGTTAAATTGGTTCACATAATAGCAAAGGGTTGTCCCTAATACCATGATCTGTGCTGTGTTTTTGAACTATTTACCTGAACTGCTTCCTGATCGGGCTTCAAGAAGATCAAGTAGTTCTCTTTCTGTCTGTTTCTGGAAAAACAAGGTAACATGAAACAGAGTAAGACTAGTATTACACGGCTTTCGCGATAACATGGAGTTATCGACTAGGGTGAGCTTTTTTAAAGGCCCCAGGAAATGCAAATGAAATTGATGTGGTTTGTGTCAAGTCTACAAGGAGGGACTAGAAAGCATTCAATATTTGGGTTGGTGATGACATTATTAGTGAAACTATTGATTTTTCAGAGAGTAATATAACATGACTGGTGTGAATCTATTCATGACACTGACTGAAAATCAATAGTTTCACTAATGATGTCACTGGTAGTGTATTCTTTTTTCTGGCCCTGTTTATTGGAATGGAATGTCCCGTAAAGATTTGGAGTAGGTTTATCATCTCATTTCCTGGGACCTTTAAAATGAAAAATCGTTTTCGCGATTCACCCGCTTTCCGCGATTAGTTCGCGCCCCAGAACCGAAAAACGCGATCCAGTTACACCGCACACCAAATTTGAAGGATGCGGTGACCTCCGCGATATAGCGCGGGATCAACGCCATAAACATATCGATTACAAAAGGTTTGAGTGATTATATCTGAGGAACCTGGCCAGGGACCCTGAAACATGATTCTCTAAAGTCTACAAAAAATGGTGCCTTAAGGAGGGATTCTAGACAAAAATTACCCAGGGTCAAACTTTTAAATTAATTCAATTACGTTGAAAAGTATACACGTTGTCTAACCATAATGATTCCCAAGAGGTATAGTTTGTACTATCTAAAGGTTTAGGTCCGTATTCTCAAACGATGTTTAACGCTAACGCCAGTCTTCTCTATTTCTTTTATCTTTCTTTTCCGAGTCCTCAGTTGATTTCTTCTCGTTCATTCTTTCCTTTGCCTTTATTTTTATGCTCGTGTGTATCTGCTATCAGAAGGCCAACATGCGGGGGGATAGTATTGACTGATATCAAGTGCAGCACAGCGAAATACAACAGCTTTAAATAGGCCCCGTGTTTTTTCTCCATCGCTGAACAAATTATAAAGCTCTTGCATAACGCGACATTCTTGAAATTTACCCGTTGACTTCCTGCGTAGCGAACTACAGAAGGCATTATCTGACATATAAATTCTGTTGACGCGCACGTAATATTATAGGCGAAGATAAGTCACAGTTCATATTTACGGCGTTTAAATATCGTGGTTAGCTAAACGACTTGTTAAAATATTTAACCTGTGGTTTTTTTAACTGTACGTTTAGCTAGCCACAGTTTAGGCCTAACCACCATTTATTTTAAACATCGTTTGACAATATGGTCCTTAGAGTTTTAGCTAAAAATAGCAAAAATCAATTTAAAAAAAGTCAATTTCTGTTGTACACACTTCAAATTTTTAATTAAGTTGCTCCGATTTGGATACAAAATGGTGCAAATTATTTATGTAGTTCATAGGATTTAAAAAAAAAGGAATAGTTGACTGTCTTAAATGCTTACTTACCAAAGAAGCGGCAAAAAGGGTCAAGCTCCGTTGTTTGCAATTTTATATCCCGTACCATCAATTAAAATAATTATATCGCTATTAACAATTTATTTTTAGACCCAATATCGCAATCTCCAAGTCAATGTAAAAACAAGTATTCCCCAAAGTGGCCCTCACTCATAATATTTAGTTACAAGTCATCTCATTTCCTTTAGCATTAAGATTGTGCAGCATACAAAAAAACTCTTTTTTATATTTTTTTTTCAATTAAAAACAATTTGTCTATATTCGGGAGTAGTTTCATAACAAATTTTAAAAAGCGAATGTTAAAATCAAAGGAAATCGCCGGATAAGGAAAAAGTTTATCTATTGCTGGTTTACATGATACCACTTTACATAAATTCGCTTTTATGTACAATAAGCCCTTTTGCAATTCTTACTGCGCATGTCCGACTTTTTGGCTGGCAGAGTATAACCCACTTCCAGGTGCACGGCGATCCCTGTAACTAACTTGAATAGTGACCCTTCATGGGTAGATTATTGTAGCTGATTGTCTGCAAATGCACAGCTGCTATGTCACTGTGATGGCGAAAAACCACTTGCAAGGTTGTGCCGAGAATTATAGAAATGCTGGTATGGTTTACAGTTGCATCTTTGCTCAAATTCGAGTTATTCGCTACACAATTCGTCTGCTTTGACTTTGCTCAATGCACTCTCCGATACTCATTTTGAACCGGAAGCGGGAAGCCAATTCCACTAGACCAACCGACCCGACTGCGCATGCGATATCTTAACTCAAAAAGGGCTTATTATAATACAATTATAATTGCAATTTCCATATATGAACCCTTCCCCACCCCCATCCCCAAATGTCGCTTTGCAAGGATGTGCATATAGCAACTTATACATAAGTGGCATATGTGGTTCTGGAGGGACCAATTTTGGTAGACAGTCGACAGGTCACCCAAGTACTATTGTTCACACACAAAATTGTTGGACAGGGTCATTTTACATGGGCTTTCACAATACAATAGGCAAACGACCTTGCCATTGTCCACATTCCCTGCACACAGCCTGCAAACGTCTGCAGTTCATTAATCGATGGAAACCAGGCACGTTATAGCGTACGAGAATTTAATTCCATGATGCTAGTAAATGTAAGGTTATACACTTTCCGTGGTCTTCGCTTTCTTAAAAGAGATAGAGTAACACGTACACAGACTTTTTTGTAGCACACAATTCAATTAATGATTTGGGATGCTTTAAAATTTTGTGGGATTTCTATAACTTCAGAGACCACGCTTTTTCCAAACTTAAAAATCGTCGCTTTTAATTCGTTGTTTTTAACCCCCAAACACCCTTTCACGTCAACATAGAGCATAGAAACCACCAAAAAAAAAAAAAAACTTAGATTTTATTAGTTGACATTCCGAAACAATAATATATGATTTATTAATGAATTCAGGTATTTTGGACCTCAAATTAGGACATTTTGCAGAGCGTTTTCGACCAGCTATTGAGGTCACAGCGATTGTATTGTCTTCTCGTGTACAAGAAAATAACGCATGTTGGCGTGACCTCCTGATTGACTGTAGACGTTTCATATAGAAGTCCCATTGATGCAAATGTGGTATTGCCATTCATTCCGTCAAGCGCTACTGCACAACGTCATACAGCGCATGACGGAATTAATTGTAATACCTCATTTGGCATGGGACTTCTATATGAAACGTCTACCCCAATTTTCGCATCTCTGGGGGAATGAACACTAATGGAATTGTCAAAAACCATCTCCTATTACATACATACCATACCACATAGAGTTAACCCGTTCATGATATAAATAGTGCGGTCAATTCATTCAAGTGCCTTGTCTGGGCCATCCTTTATCATTAATATGAGGTCATTGTGTTGTCTTCCAGAGTCTGCTTGGTGAGAAAACTGTTATATAATCCAAGTCTTAGCACTCATTGCACTACATCGGCATATAATAAGCTAATAGGTATTTGGAAGGGTATTTTCATAAAGGGATACCTCATGTAGCCTCTTTGTAGCTTATGGAAGACAAAAGGTCTGTTTTGGCATCACTTACAGGCTCCAAAACGGAGGACAGCTAGCAACATCTGCCTGTTTCTTCATTTAAGTCATAAATGTTCATTGAAATAGAGGTATGCTCTAAGCTTTGCTTAAAGTATGTTTCTCCTTTTTTTTTCATTTCTTTTTCGGTACAAGTGTATTTTGGGGATAAAATACCTTGTGTACATGATAAAGTAGTTGTAAACAAGAATAGTCTTTTAAAAAGAAAACCATCGCTTAGCGATGATGTTAGTACTTAATATGTTAGTGTAAATACTCAAAGACCCCATTTTTTTTGAATATTTTGCAATTTATTTTTTTTTGCCTATTTTTTGCAGTCCCTGTCACCGAATGTCCTCGGTTTGGAAATGCCAGCCTTACACCCATATCCATTTCATAGGTGAGTGCGTGCCCCAGGCACTTTCACAATGTGCTTTGGCCAATTTGCCCCAATTTCCAAGAAATAAGCATGTCCCCTGTTCACCATTCATTCACAAAATTTCCCATAAAAGTGTTAGTAGTTCATTTTGTTTAACCCTCGTATACCTGAGCCATTTTTTGTAACAAAACTCCCAAAGGTGGTGGTTACCACCCCCACCCCCGTGATTTTCTTTACTGAACATCCGATTCCTGTAAATTTGGTACCAAAGGACAGCTTAGAGTTTCTTCTTTCCATTGGTATCAAAATAAGTACCAACATCCCCATTATGACGTCACTATGACATCATATGTTGAGGAAAGTCCGAAAATACTGAATATAGGGTGCAAAATGTATATGTCGCAATTTTAGTGACTCAAAACACCTTATCATTAGCACTACAAAGCTCTATTATATATAAAACTAATCATTTCCCATCAATAAAGTCAAAACAACCGCATGACAAATCTGATATTCCTCACCCCCCCCATAACCTTTATGGCGAAAATTGAATTTTCCCCTATGTTGTCTATGGAAAATTACAGTTTGCTGACATGCGAACTTTATAACGTCACTGTGACGTTATGATAGGGCATGTTAATAACAATTTGGTATTCAATGGAAGAAGAGGACCTAGCCTATCTATTGATACCAAATCAAGTGTCTGTGATATTCATGTGTTGTGCTAGGCTGTTTTGTACTACTTTGCCAAAAGGGGGTGGTTGCCACCCCCCCCCCTCCATCACTCTTGGGATCACCCAGTATCTTACCTATACCCGGTGGGTGGTTTGTTTTTGATGAAAAGAGCGCAACTGTTCAAGTGACAGTACATTAAATATTTGGCCCAAAAAGGGGGGTGTTAGCAAGCCGGGGGAAAACCTGAAGGGGGTGGTACCCACCCCCTCTTCGCGGTAGACTAGGGTTATTTATACAGTACAGTCAAATGTTGTGTTATTTCTTGAAGAAGAGAAGTCACAATATTTCACCGCATCCACTACAGTTGTTACAATGATTTCCATTGCCAGCAATTCATTTCTTGTGACTGTTCAGCAATGTGGAACATAGAGGTTCTTTCACCTCCTCACATACACCTATAACAAGAGGTGTCTGTTAGCTCCCGTAGAATCCTCATTCAGATCATTTAATACCCAACCTAAAGTACTTGTGCTATTTTCAAAGTGTGACCCATACTTTTTATGCTACATTTCCACATGCTTTCGAATCTTTAGATTTGGAAAGCCGCCATAAATGTGGAGGTACTTTCCCATTCCCGGCAAGATGGCTTCTATCCGAAAGGCGGAAGACCTTTATTGTGGCTAGTTTATATCTATCAAATAGATTCCAAATATAATAGGTTTATAATCAACGCTTGTTTATCTCATCTGGGCATTGTACACATAATGGCACTCTCAAGACCATGGGTCAGAATCATTTACGTGTCAATGAACTGAGAAGAAATCCACTGTGATGGGTGTGATGTCATCCAATCAAAAGTTTCGTTTGTAGCTGCTTAGGAAATGTAAATGACTTTCCTATAGGCTATCCAGTCCTTAATTCTTAAAAAAATAATTGGAACCAGAGCTAGCCTTTGCACGGCTACATGAGACAACCACCAACCTCGTGCATGACTGTGTATATTCCGCTAATCTTTGCTTGCCGCACATATGCATAAGGGTACTTTCTGTTGTGGCTTTTTCCCTTTGATGTTATAGCCTGTTCGATGGGAAAAAAACCTCAAAAATTGATGTACATATAAAATATAGTACGGCCCCTTCTATCCTTATTCGCCGATGTCCTTTATTTATCGCGTGTATCATACTAGACATATCTGGGAAAATTACAGTAAATTTGCTACAACAATTTTTTTCACCACAATATGCCAAAAATCTTAACTTTTTTTTCAATTCATTTCAGTGGTAACGTTTTTGCTTAAAGACACTATCAGTGATTCATATCATCCGAAATAGTCAAATATTTGAAATTTGCCGGATTATCGCGTACTCACAAACCGTGACAGAGATTCTATAACTCTATTATGATACAAAGCAGTATTAACATTCAAAACCATTGGAAGTTGCAAAGTAACATTTCACACTTGTGATTGTGTTCTGATCGGTATGAGCAAACGAACTAGTCCGTGTATGGACCATAGGGCCACCTATAATTTTTCCCCGTTTGCACTCGCGGCGGTCCGGTTAAGTGCGTAATACTGTTTCTAAAAGTGAAAAAAAAAGTTGGCGTAAATTGAAACAACCTTGTTTAAAACTTCTCAAGACGGAAAATATCGATAGGCATTGTGGGAAAATAATGTGGCCGGTGTCGATTGCGTGTTCACTTTTTCCGTGTACCGAAAGATACCCGACAAAATATTAATTTTCCACGCTAGATTTCTATAGGTTCAAGCCCAATTACGATACATATTCAAACAAAACAGAGTAACGGACCCTCTGAATGCAAAAATATCCATAGTAAGTGCTGCAGCATCATGTGAAAAAGGGCCTTTAGATTTCTACCAGCACCAGGGCCGGAATAATAACATTTGGCAATCATAGCTAAATTGTCATTTGTTGTGTAGTTCAGCGAAACACGATGATTTACAAAATAAAAGTGAATGGCAATTTGCGTAAACCATATTTTGCAAAATGGTCGCCCATGTTAAAGGTATACCCTACTATGATGATTTAGTGTCGGAATGTATGGTATGTCATGAGTCCAGAAGAGGTTCAATATACAATTGGCCAGACTTGTCTGAGTCACATGGACATTTATATACACGGCTATTTTTTCAAGATGGCCGCCATCTCGTCAAAGGAAAACGTATATTTCTTATTATATACACCTAGGAAATTATTTTGGTGTCAAAATGAGTTATTTTTCTGGTCAAGGTGTTCCATAAGACTATTCTAAAAACTGTAGGATGAATATAAGGTGATTTTTTTTTGCATTTGTCACCTTTTTTTCACGATAGCCAACATAGTTTAAATAAATAGTACCCAAGAGTGTTTAACTTACGCCAAAAAAATGGTCCAGGAGGCTCAATGCGGCAAAGTGGTGAAATATATTACCCAGCTTGCTGATAATACTACCAACACATAATCCTCCGTAACTCCTCCTTAGAACATTCCTAACCTTCGCTATTCCTTGCCCCCTTATGAACGAAACCCCCAAAACATTGACTACCAATAGGTGTGCACGGGACCATGACCATTTAAGTGTCGAAATTCGCGACCATTTTACTTTGGCATATCTGAAACAAACAAATAATGGTTTCTATTCAAATAATACAGGCCTAAATATTAAAGTCCCATGCAATTTCCAGATATAATGTTTTGGAAATCATATAAGTAGTCCAAGGTGTCACTTTTGGTGTCACACTTGTAGTCCATGAATAACATGACTCACGACCATCTTAAGTTTTGAGAATAATGGCTGTTGAAATCTTGACCTATAAAACATCCACTTTGTCCCCAAAATCGTCATCCTAGCTGCTGTAGATAGCATTAAGAGTATAAAGGATTTTGCCTTTTTCTATTTTGACCATTTTGGGCAAATAGTGACGTAATAAACTTTAAATTATTTTTATATTTACCTGCAGTTTTAAATAGTTTCATTAAACTCCTTGACCCAGAAACTTTTTAATTGACACCACAATCATCTTCATAAGCTATATAATAAGAAATGTACGGTTTTGACTAAAAATTAAGCCCATCTTGGAAAATATCGCACATGCAACATTTATTAGGTTTGGGGAATAGTTTTATTGAACTCCTTGACCCAGAAAAAACATTGTTTTATACCCAAAATTGTCTTCTTAGGTGTTTTTGGCTTTAAGATGGCTTACAATTTGGAAAATGGCGTCGTATGCAAATTGCCACCACTTAAAATTTTGTCATCACCTGTTTTCATGAACTCCACATCCCTTCGGTCAATTTTAGCTATGATGACAAATGTTATTATTCCGGCCCCGGTAGCACTCTCCTAAAATGGTTGGGACTGCAGCACTATCGATTTCAGCTGCCGGTAAGTATTACATAACATTTGACAAATACAAATGTATGCAGTAATGACCCCTCTTAGGTCTATACTATACTAACAAATTTTAATATATGCTTCCCCCTGAAATGTGCCCACTTTGCCCCCTGGAAAAAGCTGTTGTACGCCACTGCGTGTATCTTTTATTTATCATCACTTTATTGATTAAAACAACAAAGGGATAAGACATAAATTTATTTACAGAGTCTAGAACAGTGCCTAAAATGGCGGCACGCAAGACATAAGTTTTGTAGGAAATGGATTAAAGGAACACACAGATAATTATAAAAAGCAGCGATAAAAATGCCAAAATGCGATACACACAGCAGCCAACACAAACACACGTTCTCGCGCACACACACACTAACACACACACACACACACATTCTCGAGCACACACACACACACACACACACACATGCACCAAAACCCACAAATCACTCTCACAAAGCATATACACATAGACAAAACTTACAAGAACATATTCATGGTATCATTCATGGTTTATAATAAACCATGAATATAATAAACCATGGTTTATAATAAACCATGAATGGTATAAAGACTTACCAGCGATCGTGCATATGCACCGATGGCCAGACACGCCAGCAATACAGCCACAAACGTACGCATGATAGCGGTCGCCTATTTCCAGTTGTTAAAACACCCAGAAAAAGTGCAACAAATATTAGATTACCCCAGAAAGTACCGTGTTCTCTGCTGAACAAAAAAAGCCCAAGTGCAACTTAGTGGTATTGCCCAATGCATTTTTATATACGTTGTAGCCAATGAGCTTGCAAAGTATAACTATGGGGCGTGGTCTCTACAGTGTTTCTATACGCTTTTCAAGGAGAAAACGGAGCCGCGTGTATTTGTTTAAGTTTTCAACTCCTACGGTATATTCTGTATAAAATATGGTTAATTTGATATAAAAAAGTTATTTTTACTGAGCGAATCCATTTAAGTAAGAGCATTTGTTTTCAAAATAAAAGTTTTATTTGATTGTATTTTCACAAACTGGTCAATTAGAGTGACCTGGTGACCAATCAGTGTACATCAGTGACTCAATTAGGACCAGCCGTGAAAGGTTGCGAGTGGGCGATGCGTGGTCAAATAAGGAAAACTAAGGCCGTATTCTCAAAACGATGTTTTACGTTATAACGCTAATCACTGGTTAATCGCACATTTTTTAAACGCCCGCTACAAATAAACGACAATTCTCAAGCATGGTTAACTTTAAGCGCTTTTTAAAGGTCCATGGCCCGATCCGCTATAGCCTCTCGTCCAGAACCCCAGATTTTACCGAAGCGGTAAACATTTTGGTATCAGAAGAAAGCTGCTATTTTCTCATTTACCATGTAAAATCTTAGAGCGAAAGGATGTTTGGTTTGGGGACGTTTATAGCGAAAATGGTGTCCCTATTTTGGTCGAGAAACCATATTAATTCTACACAGTAATCTCATGGGGCTTACAAAATACGTTTTATCTCTCGTATCAAAACGGATTGAAGATATTGGCACGAAACTTTCACAGGTTGGGGGTTTTTTGAGTGAAGACCTTCTATCAAGATGAAAACTTCAATCCTTAATCGGACCCTCCCCCTTTAAATTTTACCAACATTGTTTAAACATAATCGAAAACGGTTGGTAAACCTTAGACTTGGTCCGGGTAGTTTAGGCGTTTTTAACACCATCCACCCCCTTTCACTTCATCATGCATGCTCAAGATTTTCAGTTATAGGCCTATGTTGATACTCTGGTTTAACCCCGGGGGTTCGACACACATCTTCCTTTATTTCTATTAATCTTTCTTTTCCCCCCTCCGTTGGGTTCTTCTAGTAGTTCCGTTTTTTTTCCTTTTCTCTATTTTAATGCTCGTGGTGTGTATCGATAGAGCATTGAATTATTGTGCAGCAACAGCGACATACAAACAACCGTTTTAATAGGCCGGTGTTTTTTTTCTCCATGGGCTGACAAATTCTACGCTCCTTGCATAACGCCAACATTCTTGAAACATTCTCCAACTGCTGGACCGACTTTGATCACTGAACATAGCGTTCTGTCACAAGCCTCAAGGGCACTCTCTTGATACAAGATAAAGATAAATTACCAAACAGAAATTACAATGAAAACGTATTTTTAGACTTCAGTCGATAAATTAATTGAGACGTTTGCTAAACATCGTTTACAAGAGACCAATATTCATGAAGTGTTTGATTTGTTTTTTGTTTGTTTGTTTGTGTTGTTTAGTTTGCGTAGCGATTGTGTTGGCGAATTTTATCCCAAAATAATTTTAAAGAACACCGGAGACAGAAAAAGTTAAGATAGAAGCCATATTCAACCACTTTCCATGGCTAGTGTCCATGTCTAGAATATTGTGTTGGTTCGGCTAAACTTGAGTTGATTCGTGTGTAATAATATTAGCTTTAAAAAGTTGAGTGTTACAAATTTTTTGCGTTGGTCAGTTTGCCTCTAAACTTGACTGGTGTTTTGTCAATGATTGAATTCTTATTATATTTACATGGATGACTAGCTTTTCAAAAACAAGCGCATAATGGCATGTAATTTTATTTTAGTTTGTTAAACCAAAGCACATTGGTCACAAAGCACCAGACCAAGAAAATGACATTGATCCAACCAAACCATCTTTAGTATCGGCAGTAACCAATGTAAGTACGAGAAAAACAACTAGAAGAATTACAAACAAGGGTGAGCTATATGTAACTAAATTTCCCCGGTAACAAGTACAGCACGACATTTTTTGGCGAAATTGAGTTTTTTTTGCATAATTATGATTAAATTAATATTTTTAATGTTTTCTTATTTTATTAATTTGAATTCGCCAGCTTCAAAACGGTTTTTCACTTTTGGAAATCACATCCGCAAACTCCAAATGAAAGTCTTCCAAACAAACTTAAAAACATATATATTTGGTGAGTTGTTAGAGAGGCCTATCCGCATGTCAACCAAATGTTACGGTGTATATGTAAAATTTAGTTTTGGTTGTAAACATATGCATTAAACTGTCAAGCTGTACAATAATTGCTGCGCCCAGGATGTTTCTGTAAGATTTACAGTATTTTTTCCCGGTAAATTTTAGTGCTTAACCGGATCATTTGAAAATCCATATAGTTTTAAAGGATGATGGCCCCTCTTTAAGTATTAAAGTTTTGATCTTGCTAGCATGGCCTCACCCCAAAGACCCATCTGTAAAGTTTTTCGCGCCGATTTTCACACCCGTTTGATGTGAGAGCCTAAAACCGAAAAACGTGATTTTGTAATCCCCAAAGTGCCTGTGTATGGAGCACCTTTTTTCGCTCATACATCCAAACCCAACCCTTCTTTAGCCTAAGATTTCACAGGGTCAATGGGTGAGAAGCTAGAATAGTAGCTTCTTCTGATACAAAATGGTTGACCACTTCCGGTAAAATCTGGGGTCCCTGGGACGATGCTATTTGCGGGATCGGCCATGGACCTTTAAGAGACACTGGCCATTTGAAAAATAGTGCGCCCTAAAGATTTTTTTCAAAATCGATAAATTTTTTACATGGTTGTAAAGCGTTTATTTACAAACTCCCTCACCCAAATAACTTAAGACCAATCAGCTTCCTTTATGGGTAAACAGAACGATTTTATAATTTACGTCGCCGGTCGACGCTTAATTAGCAGACTACGAAAATGGCGTTTACATATAACCAAGAACACCGCATGCCGTATGCAAGGTTTCCCACGCTATCACACTGTTTGAGCGGTCTATAACCTTGGTGGTTTTTAATATCAGTGAGTACGAGTCAAAAATCTTCATGTATATACACATTCTTGATTAAAAGGTATGGAAAACTTAAAAATTGGCCTACAAATTACCTAGGATGTCTTTCTCCTCATATCAATGGTCCCTATCTGCTTTGGGTATGGTTCTTTTTAATGTGTAAAATATTCTCTGTTCTTCTTTCTTCCAATGGCCTAGCGATTATTTGCGAGCAAATTAAGAAAATTTCATATTTTGGTGAAAATGTGCCAGTGCGCCTTTAATAATGTGGATTATTCAATAGGGCGCTCTTTTAAAGTTAAACGTAATAGGCTTGGTGAATTAACATAAAAATACAGTATTTATTGTATTTCTAAATTCAGCCAAATACTGTCATTTTCCTTATCCCCTTTTAACTGTTATTGGAAAGTGCAGTGCGGTTATTTCGTACAAATACAAGATGTTTGGTAGTGGTACCTGTACTACGTTTGAAAAAAATAGTAATTGTTGGTTTTACCAGACTGGTAAGATTCTTGACTGTCTAAGCCTACGTTTTTTAATTTCGAATCGCCTTCGGTTGAAGTTTATTTATTTTTTTTTTGTTTTGTTTTTAGACATAAGATTTAAAGGTTCTTTTTATTTTGTAAATGATACAAATATACTTTTCCATGAGAACAATTCCCTAGAACTATATTGTGGTATATACGAAAATATATTGAAAGTCACTACATTTTAAGATGGCATCCTAATTACATTTTCGGGGACGAAGGCATCAGGAAATTATTGACTGTTTGAAATCTATTGCTACACTAAAAACATGAGTCCATTGTGACTCAAATGATTAATCGTCCCCATACTTTAGTAAACTAAAGTACTACAATTTTACATAATAAAGGCCTAAACTTGTCACACATACCCTGAACTTATTTCATTTGAGAACTGTTAACAATACAACATACATATATTACCATACAAAACCAGGTTTAACTGCAAAGTCTGGGTCCCAAAGCCCAAGCCCTCAGAATCACTATCTAGACAAAGAGAATACTGCATAAGGTGAATTTTCCCTACTAAGTCCCCTTCACAGAGGGAGATATCAGGAGTGCGTATCTTAAAACGGATAAAACTAGCCTCCGCGGGTGACAGCGCTTGGTGTTCTAACCATGAACTATTCCTCCAGGTAAATTTTTTTGCACACACAAAGAAAAAAGAGTGACAATTAAAAAATCATTTTACACTCGTTGCTGTAACGTAAATGATTGTTTGGAAGTTGTAATTCTTGATAGCCTTTAAGTAAACCAACCAAATCCGCTAAGTTAATAAGTCAAAGTTATAACCACGTAAAAACCAAGAAATTTTTTTTTTTCCTTCAAATTTTGTATGATATAGTTCAAAACCTGTTGTTGTAGCCTTTCATGTTTTGTATGATATTTGTTTATTTTAATTCCCAATTACAACTTCTATAAGTTTTCTTTGTGTTCATTTTTATTTATTATTTTTAATACCCTTATTTACTCGATTACAATTTATATCTTTACAATTTAATATTTGTTAACAATTTATAAATTCGTATTCATAAATTTATATTTATAATTTAAATTTATGCAGACATCTCTATAAAAACTGAACACACAAAAAACTTATTTAGTTTCTTTTTTGTGTCCATTAGTTAATTTGAAAGAAAATAATGTATATAAATTCATTGCTCTTGTGTATATTTCTTGTAATGTATCGTAGTATGATGGTGAAGTTAAGAGAAGCAGAGAAGTCCCCGGGTTGGTGATTCCCAGTTAGGTAGGCCCGACGCGATAAAAGTTTACTTTACATTACTATTATTACAGTGACGTCTTTAAAAAGACAACTATCAGTGATCCACCAACCTGAAAGAGTCAAAAATTTTTTGAAATTTGCTAAGTTTTGCTTGAAATGAAGGATGTCTATAGAATTCGTATAAGTTATTTGTTCGACATAATATTGATTATAAAATGAAAGAAATATCAGTTTCAAGTCCTGAATCCCATATTCATTTACGTATTGTAGTTATTCCGTACGGAGAGTAATAACTGAAATGGGGACTTATGGTCCTTTTCGTAGATGCTTTGTATCACTTGCAGGTATGTTAGGATCCCTATCTCTGTTACATACATGGCAAAATCTGATTTATTGATATTATTTTCGGATTTTCGGATTACTAACCAAAACCACTGATAGTGCCTTACGATGAATAATGCAATGTAAATTTTGTAGGATAAAATTGTTAAATTGCCATTTTCTTAGAATACAAATGCCGAAAAAAATACCAAAAGGATGGGTGGGTGTCTTTTGGCAAAAGCGTATACATTTGATCATTTATCAGCAAGATCGTGAGACATGTAATTATCCAACAGCGATTTTTCAGGTGCCCAAGATATCCCCTTTCAAATATATACCAATTCATGTAGACTTATCTACTATCAAATACCAAAGCAAAATACGCTATAAATCTAAAATAGCACAGTCATTCACCGAGTTGGGTGGTCGTCTCATGTAGCAGTACAAGTCCTCTGGTTCCCATTATTTTAAGAATTAAGGACATTGTATAAATGCCTACTAGAAATTCATTTACATTTCCTAAGGCATGCTACAACAAAACTTTTGATTGGATTACAGTCCCCCATCACAGTGCATAACTTCTCAGTTCACATTGCAATGTAATGGATGATCTGACCCATGGTCATGAGATTACATTTATGTGTACAATGCCAAGATAACACACACGTTGATTTAAAACCTAATTCCTTTAAGTTTGTCAAACTCGATTACTGGGCTGTGGTTAAAAATATTTAGGAGCTATTTGATTGATAACTAGAATTTCGCGGTTCTCGGCTTTCTAGTTTCAATGCAGGTTTTGCGGTTTAGTTGGGGACTGGTTGGGGGGGGGAGCTGGTAACTGTGGGTTGCCAGTGGTTTCATGTTGGGGGGTTGTGATGCTTCTGTTCAAACCTTATCGTCGCTCTGAGCCATTTTGTTACCGCGGTGGGCTGGAATTTGTTATGTTTAATTGAAGCAGACGTTTTCCTCCTGCAAGTTGTTTAGATTGTTTTTGAATATATTCAATATGAATTGTAATTCCGTGGCTGCATCAATTCGGAGGCGAACA
>JAMKCH010045314.1:0-11843 GCA_023653785.1 Ophioderma brevispina | reverse complement strand
CGGTATTTTCGCGTAAATTCACGGTTTTCTGTACTGTTCTTCTCGCAATAATGCTAATTAAAAAATTTCGGGTGGATCTCGTTACAAAGGCACTGATCCGCTCCTCCATGCTGTAACGTAAATCGAAAGTTGAATGGTTTGAAAAAAAATGGTGTTTCTTAATTAGAGGATATACTCTCAGTTTTACCCTTTTCCCCTTGTGACGTTTTTTTAAAGGAGTTCTCAATTTTTTGATTTGGATCTTTTAGTCATCTAGGCAGACGTGGATAATCAATTTAGTATGGTCACTCAGGCTGTGTGATAAAAATACTATAGATTTTTTTAAAATAAAAGCGCAAAATAGAGGGCCAAAATTAATGGTTGTATCACGTGAAACTGGACAACTACAACAAGAAGGTAAGACTGTCAAATGGAAAGAGAGAACAAGCTCAGTTTGGAATTGTTTGTGTTTAGTGTTACAGTTACTTTGGAGCCAGTACGTGTCCTCCAACCTTGCAAGGGACAACATTTCCGAATGCAATCACCGAAAGACGCATCCCTCAACGTCAATCTTTCCTGTCCTGGTCGACGAGCTCAGCCGGGGTAACGGACACCACCCCGAAATAGCCTTCGAAGACTGTTAGGAATGCCTGTGAATGGAACAGAACAGACAAAACCAATTTGTAGGACGTACTGAGCTATACCAGAACCACCTAGAATTCCTGGATGTCTGATATCAGCTTTTAGCTTAATTTGAATGGGAAAGGATATGGAATAAGTGCACAATATAAAAATATTCATTAATTATTTAGTCGTATATTAGTTCTTGTACATTATAAGTTATTATTTATTTCGAGAATTTATCTTTTTTTCCATATAATTGGAATAACTAAGCAAATTTGTTAATCTCACGTTTTTTAAGAGCAATTTAAAATAGAGCATTTTAATTTCATTTGCTTATTTTGCTCTTACTTACGTAAGATTGCAGGTTATTTTGATCAAATTTCCCACTCGGACAACGATAACGATATTGATAGGATACTAGAGTAGAATAGATGAATATATAATGGACTTTCTTTCAGCGAAGCCAAGGCCTACCACTGGAAGAGTGTGTTTTTAAACCATCCATCATGGTCTGTAAATTTTCTTATCAATTCTTTGACTGACACTCTCAATTACTAAGGTTAATCTTAAGAGATGGGAAAAGCTTTGAGTGATAAGTGCAACTTGTGTTCTAATAGAAGCCACCCCACCTATCTTAGAAATATTGTAAAGTTTCTTTGGAGCAAGGCAGATTTATTTGGTGGCATAATAACATTCTCCGCTACATTTAAAGAACAATTCAAAAAACGGTTCTCCCAAAAAATGATTTCTGAAAAAAAAAACTAAATTACTGCGATCTTCCGGTTCTGTCAGGGAAAACATCCCACCATTCCTATGATTGTACTGTCACCAATCTTACCCCCGACATATGTATGTTTGGGAAGGGGGCTCACAAAGGAAGATTAGAATAAATATACGCACTTGTTTTCTGATATTGAGAGCAATGGTTTTAAAATGTATATATTGTATTAGAAAAATGGGAGTCGTGGGTACATCTCTCCGGACAATATAGCCAGGATAAAAAGAAAGAAATTATCAATTCAAAAAGTTCCGGGATAACATAAGAAAGCTTGCATTCTTGAGTCTTTTCCATATTTCATGTAAATGCGACCCAAAATTAGGAACAACCATTCACTTCTGAATATTTAGCTGTTTGTTAATCTTTAGATTTCACTTGGGCTGGTTCCAAGAGTGGTCTTGTGGTAATTAATCTTATAATCTTCGTCTGTGTTTTTAAGTATTGCCCTGCGTGCCTCATACTCCTGGAGCACATATCTGAGCTGTGCTTTTTAATGTTCCTTTGTTATTATCTGGAGATTTTAAATCAGTGATGTGAAATCAATGTTTCGGTTAGTTCCTTCTCGTTTAGATTTTGCAAATGGTCGTTTAGGGTTTTTTTGGTTTTGGGGTTTTTTACAAAGGCAGGGTTTTTAAAATATTTTAAGTACGTTTACTATAATAAATGACTCTCTGGTGAGTCCAATTACGAAAAATGCTAATCATATAAGCTCATAATACTTAGGGCGTAATTACAAAATTAGGGTGCCTATGCAGCATGATGCCCAAAGCCTCACTGAAGGGGGGGGGGGGGGGGGGGGGGTGCGGTGAGGGTGGCAACCCATCCAGCGCATGCATGTGCAGAATCTTTTCAAATTTAAAATGGGAGGTGTTCGGGCCCCCAGGTTCTAAGCTCCAATAGTATATCACCAAAAAATGTAACAATGTGGTAACAGAAGATGTGTTATTGTTAGGCAGGAAGTTATTGGTCACTTCCACGCACTTATCAATTGCACTGAAAAGTCGGAAACACCGGGGTATAAAATTCCCGCCATTCACAAACCCAGTCAGGATTATCGGACCAGATTTAATATTAATCATGATTGGTGAAAAGTGGTGCAGGGGGGGGGGGATACTCGTGAAAAGGATTGGTACATATGTATCGCCAATGGTACTGTTCCGCCTTACTCAAAACAATGGTTGTTTTTCCCACATGCATGCTATATATAGATAGGGGTTAACTTTTGAGGTCATTGCTACTATATAACTGGGTCCATTGTGCAATTTTTGGTCGCAATTTATTATGAAAAATGTGTCGATTTTCCGGTTTTCGGTAAATCACAATGAAAATCGTCGATTTGTCTGATTTTCTGGAAAACGTACTATGAAAAGGGGCCCGATTTTGATAAGATTACTATAAAAATGGTGCGAAATGTCAAAGCAACGATATAAATGGGTCGAAATTTCGGAATCAAACTATAAAAATGGTCATATTTTGTAACATGTTTGCATATAAACATGGGTCGAATTTTTTACCCGGTGGACGCACACCTTGTACCCAAGTTTGGTCGAGTACCCCGGGAAGTTGTTGGTAAGGGAGTAGCTGGAAAGGAGTAATATGTGTACATACAAAATCGGGCTATGTTCAGGAAGGCTTTATGCTATATGATGCTGTGCGCAGTTACAACTTTGTACATTAAAGGAGAACCGTACAACGAATGATATAAAACAATATACACTATTACAATAATTATGGACCACATATCGAGTGGTTTTATAGAAAAACGGAATTATAAAACCCTAACAAGGGAATTAAAACATCTTGTCTGACCATGTGCACTTAAAAAATCGCGCTAGTGTAAACGTGTTATGCGATACGACCGGCGGGGGTCATAAACTACGTTTCCGCCGTGACTGAGTGTCTTACCACCCATCTAGGCATTGTATTTCTCAGTGAGTGCGGTACGCATCACTTGTACCCAAGTGGCCTCGTCTACAAGGTCACGGTTTATTCCGTAATGTTGACATGGTAGCTAGGAACTCTCTCATAGGGGACACTCAATTCTGACACGGCACGTTTAGGTCATACATGCCCATCATGCCCATACATGCCCATTGCCCATACACTATGGAAAGCATCATGGGGGTTTTTTTTGCAATAGTGCTATTTTATTCAATAAATAGTTTAGGCTTATTATATTATCTTTTAAGAAATATCTTCTATACATTAGAAGCAAAATAATGACAAAATAATAATACTGTTGTCACCTTTGAGAATTCATTGCAAACAGGAATAATGTACTCATGCATATAATATATACACACCCAAACAACTCACTCACTCATCACACAATCAACTCAATCATTCATCACTCGCTCGCTCGCTCCCTCTTTTTACATACCCAAAAAAATAGTAAAAAATAGCGCATCAACGGGGGTCGGAACCCATGATAGTGGATTCTTGAAGTCAGCCTCTGATCCGATTCGCCGACTTGCAACTCTGTTGTGAAGATGTGTGAAGATGATGAGTACTGTGCCGTCAGATCGACACAAATAAATACCATATACGTAGCGCGAATTTCAAATAGCGCACGGTCAGAAAAAAATGCTTCTTGCTTCGTTTGATGGTTAGTTTATCAGTTTTCCATGAAACCACTCCCTATGTGTTCAATATTGTTTTTATAGCGTATATTGTGTAAGTTATTCTTGATACAGGATCTTCCTTTAACAACTGGAAAATGCGAGAAATGCACACAAAGCCATACGGGGCATACACGGACTTTGTTCTTAATCGCAATATGGCAATTGTAGTGTAACAAAGTCGTATTAGGTAACAGAGTAAATATACCTAACAAGTATATATTCTAACAACAGAAGACTGTACTTGCTGCTACTTGTTGAGCAGCGCCTGTGATATAGTGTAATTCAAAACACCTTGATAATTGGTTGCAAAGTGAATTTTGTGGGAGGTGGTAATGATGTGCTGTGCAGGTATCCCTGATGTAGGCCTATGTAACCTGCAAATTGCATGTACTGTGTATGTAACCTGAATGTGTATGTGTGAGGGATGTACATGTGCGTATGATGACCTGTATTTATGTACCTGTGCATGCTGATCCCATGTGAGGCTATTGGACCTGCCAACTGTATGTACTGTTGGGTAATATGTATGTAGATGGTAGTGTATGTGTGAGAGATATGTACCTGTGCATTATGGATGTACATGCATGCATGTAACCTATTCATGTATCCATGTATGCCTATATGTACCTGCAAATGGCAGTACCGTGTATGTACGGTTTGCATATAGCTGTACTGTTGTACATGTGATGTACACATGATGTAAGTCTCATGCGGTGTATGTATGTATGAATAACATAGAGGTATGAATTTTACATGCGTATACCTGTCTGCATTTTGCTCTCATATATTATATATGCATTTACCTGCGCATCTCTAGGCTACACCTGCTTCCCACCTGCGTACGTGTCCACACCACAAAAATAGGTCGCACATTACCTGCACATGTATGTATTTACCAGCATTATGTATCCTGCGTAGTATACACATACCAAGATGAATAATGTTCAGTGGCGTAACCAGCGGGGGGGGGGGGGGGGGCAGGGGGGGCGCAAAGCCCCCCCCCCAAACGGAACCCTTGCCCCCCTCTTGCCCCCCCAATGAAAACTGACCTTTGGACAGTAAGTGTCTATGGAGAAGACCCAAATTAGCCCCCTCAAAAAAAATGCCTTGGCACCCCTTCTGCCCCCCCCCCCCATTTGCCAGGTCTGTGGTTACGCCAATGATAATTGTTTACAAACGTAGGCACAAGGGTAAAAAGCCCCTAATTGAAGTCGTGCCTTCTGATCAACGTGGTTATACCAATACACATGATGGGTTGGTCCTAAAGCCTACCGGACGGTCCAACCCTGATATTGACAAAAAGAAAAAAACTAAAAAATCAATAAAATAAGAAAAAAATGCCTTCATCATCAGCACATTTCAGGTCAAGACACTTATCAACAACAGCCAAGAAAGAAGAACTCGTACATGAAGCCTAACTGTATGACATCGATGTCATCTGCTACAAGAACACCGCATTGTGCACAGTGAAACTCTACATACAGGACTATCCAGGCTATGCACTGATTGACCAGCCTCTGCCTGGAAGAACACGAGAAATGCAGCTACAGGATGTGTGGGTTTTTCTTATCACAAGGGTCTCAAGTCATGTGCCAACATTGTCAACGCATCTTGAAGCTACACTGACCAGAGAAGTGAGAAGACGGAGATGGCTCGATTTTGCCAATCCGATTACCAGGAGGTACTCTCATTCATCAGTCATTTAGGAAACTTCAAGGGCCCTCGATTGGACCTTTGAAGTAATGTGTTCAACCGCCTCAAGGTTGGCCGTTCGAGAAGGTTCACAACAGGAAGTAATTGACACGCTCCCACTAAAATTGCTTATTAATTTTCCAAGCTAAAGATATCTGCTGGCAAATGAAACTCCGCGGTTGTTCTGACTGATCCTTATTTATTTTTATCGTTGGCGAAATAATTGAGGAAATCAGGTGACTTTTTAACGAAAGCAACAGCAAAATCGACCCTTTTTCGAGTAGCTAACACTGATTCAAGGTTTTTGGGGTCAATAAAAGATGTTATTATTAGCTAATTTACCATATCCTGTTATTTCCTGAGAAATATGATATGATAAATGATTAGATAAAGCATTTTCCAATACATCTCAACCATACCTTTTGTGTCGAGAGTGTCCACAGTGCCAAAATACTTGAAAATTTGGGGTCAGTTATAAACTGATGCAGGCGAGACGTTTAGCTGTATGGTCACAACCATAGTGTATAGACCCGTGCAACTGCAATTGAAAATTGGGTAATTGGAATGTTTCGGGATTTAATGACAGGTGTAGGTAAGTTCTCCAGCAAGTAGTGAAAGTCTTTTGTCCAACGATTGGTTAAGGACGATGCGATGAATAGGCTGTTGAACAGTTTATCTTTTGAAGTAGCAGTCGAACCACCCCTTCTTTCTCATCTTCTCTGCATGAAGGAGCTTGACGGGTAATCCTGAAACAACAGTCATTTGCTGTTTACAGCCCCCCACAATGATTCCACAAGAAACCATTACAACAAGTTTGACTGCACATCCGCCATAGAAACGGGAAATGTTGAAAATTGCACGCTGCACAGCACACATAATATGGTATAGGGAAAAATGCACGCCGTAACTTGACTTTGGAAGTCATAACTCCCAACAGAAGCCTGTTTGGATATAGTATCTTTATAGAATGTAAACTACATTTATTATCTTTCTATTAAAACCAAAATATTATACTTTGTGAAAAATCCATAAAGGTACCCGGAGCTTTCAAAAATTTTACTTTTGAACGTAATGTCCTAAGGGTCTGCAGGTGGGGCCTATTACTAGGCACTGGTATCTTCATTCAATAAAGTATCTGCTCAGGTAGCTGCATTCGACCCTTCTGAACTCGAGCCAAATTTCCAAACAATCTGAAGACTTTCACCATAGGTACCTATGCAAGATTCATAAAATAGCTAATAACCAGCGTGATCACATGTGATTATGCATAACACAATACAGGGATAGCTCTCAGGGTTGCCAACCTATCCAGCCCAATTTGAGAGACGACGCGCGAAAGATCGCCCAAATCGCTGAAAATTTGCCGAAAATATAAAAAGCGCTCAAAATTGAAGTAGGGAGCATTTTTTTGCGTAATATCATTGGACTCGATCTTTTTCACTGAACACAATTAAAAAAAATAATTTCTCAAAATTGAGCCAGAGTGGGGGTTCCGAACTTGGGCTTTGGGATTTGTTGGCGTTGTCGTGATTTTAATTCAATATAAATCTTACGGAATAATGCAGGCCTCAGCGTAATATACAATACATACACGCACCATAGAGAAACGATCAACATCATTCAAGATGATACTGTGATACATCTAGTAACTCAACAAAGTAAACATTATTCTTAGAAAATCCTCCCCCTCGTGAAATCCCTAGATTTAAAGAAGATGATTTCAACTGATTTTTGGTAGGTAAAGGTGTCAACTATTTACCCCAAAAAAAACCGTGACGTTATCGTAGGGGGTGGGGAAATTGGTTTTTCGGTAGTTCAAAGGCATAACAGGGGGTTCAAATTTTTGACATTGATCCAATCATCTGGGAAAAGTATACCAAGTTAATAGTTGAATCTTAAGGATTCCAAACATGTGTATAGTTGACTATCTGCGGCGGAACGTTTTGGAGTATAGGCCTAAAAAACAGCAAAAACTCAATAAAACGGTCATTTTCAGTTGTCAAGGGGTCAATTTTTTAAAAATTATGCTCCGATGTTTGGATATAAAAAAATGGGGCCACTAGGATTGGAGTCATAGGATTAAAATAAGGAATAGTTTGACGTTCTTAAATGCTTAGTTCCCAATGTAGGGGGCACCAAAGGTCAACATCAATTTGAATTCCAATGGGGCTTGCACCATTTTTTACCAAATCGGAGTAATTTTTAAAAAATGTGACCCCTGACACTGAAATGATCCTTTTTATTGATTTTTGCTGTTTTTAGCTATAACACCAAACTTTCGGACCGCAGATTAGTATACTTTTCAACATGATGGATCAATTTCAAAATTTGATCCCCCTGTTATGACTTTGACTCCGGAAAACCAATTAAAGGTGTATACTACCCTACTGTGAAATCCGGCAGGGTTTATATTTTGAAGATTTGTAATATACTCATTATTACTATTATTCTCCCCATTCAGTGCCAATTGTCAGGGCAGTTAGCTGGATGTAAAACATTTGAGCAGTTTCGAGGTGTGAATAATCAATAACAGCCATATGTAAATTATTTTAAGGATCTTTATTTTACAACTATCTTTACCACTCCATGCATTGTAATGTCTACAATAGAGAGCATTCAGAGGCTTGGCTATATCGATTGCGCTTCGGTTCGTACTTATTCCTTCATAGCACCGTATTTCAATTATGACGTCAGCCACCCAGACATGTTGTGGACAAGATGCATACATAATTCCAGGGACTTAAATACATTCACCTGTCATTCGATCCATGTTAGCGATTACACAGGGATCATTGACAGGTGAATGTATTGTAGTACTGCGAATGTGTCTATCTGTTCCACCAACATGGGCGGCTATTGAATACGGCCTATACTGACAATGACTTCTATGTGGAATTAACTGAGATTATTAGCCTCGCGTCTGTTTGGCCTTTTTGCACGTCCGTTTCTTAAATGGACGCGCGTCTGTTGTAGAAATGGACGCCAAAGACAGAAAACGGACGTCACGTCCGTTTGGTCCTTTCTGACGTCCGTTTGGCCATTTCTTTTCTTGCGTCCGTTTGGTGGAATGGACACTCCATTCCACGGCGTCCGTTTGGGATCATTGTACTCCACATAGCTCTTTCCTCTCACTTCATTCATGCAAGTGAATGGGTTTGTACTGAAACTTGGTCCCAATCTGCTTTGTCCCATTGTGCAAAAACAATGATTCATCGGTTATCCATGACCGCACACATGAATAATTACCTATCATCGGAAGAGGATTTGTGGCTTTAAGATGTCACTAGTTAATTTTGGTATAATTTTACACAATTACCACAAAATTGGGAGAAGTTTTTGTCGAATTTTATTGATACACGCTGTAAGAGATTAAGTCGATAAAGCATGTCCTTTTATTAAGAAGGCAGTAACGATTTAAGAAAATGGCCGGCCGATACGTTACCCAGATATAACGTTAGGCAATGTACTAAAAATCGATATTTTTTTAAGAATCACCCATGCATTGTTCCGTGTTCTGAAAATATTAAGTTACACTTTTTAAATGATTTTCATGAATTGATATTTGGTCATTTTGAGACCAAACCTGAACACTTAATCGGAGAATGGCCCTCAAGTTCTTCAAGTACAATTTATTCAGCATATATGCATTATACAGGAATATGAAAAACAGAGCAACGGAGATTGAAAATTGTAAAGTTAATTACATGCTCTACTAAATAAGACCGAGAAGATGAGAAAGAAGAGGTGGTTCGACTGCTACATCAAAAGAAAACTGTTCAACCGCCTATTCCTCTCAACCTCTCAATCGGCTTAAAATCCTCTTTGAATAAAAGGACTTTGGCACTACTTTGCTTAGAACATTTACATACCCCTGTCTTAAATCCCAGAAACCATTCCAATTACACAGTTTTTCAATTGCTATTTGCACAGGGCTATCACTATGGTTGTGACCAGTACAGCGAAACGTACGCGCACTGCATCAGTTATCAAATAAACTTTGGTTTACCCCATTTTCAAAAGTATTTTGGCACTTTGGACACTCTCTGACACAGAAAAAAGTATGGTTAGAATGTATTGAAAATGCCTTTATCTAATCATTTATCATATCATCTTTCTCAGGAAATAACCGGATAATGGTAAATTAGGTAAAAATAAATAACATCTTTTATTGACCCCAAAAACCTTTGATCAGTGTTGCTTACCGAAAAAGGGTCGATTTTGGCTGTTTCTTCGTTAAAAAGTCATTATTTCCTTTCCTCATTATTTCGGCCACGATTAAAAATAATCGAATCAGTTCAGAACAACCGCGAGTTTCATGCCAGCAGATATCTTCGCTGGAAAATTAATAAGCATTTTTGTGGGAGCGTGTCAATTACTTCCTGTTGTGACACCTTCTCGAACCGGCCAACTGAGGCGGTTGAACACATACTTACTTTCAAAGGTCCAATCGAGTGGCCCTTGAAGTTTCCTAACAATGAGCTAATGAGAGTATCCTGGGACTCGAATGCAAATCGAGCCATCATCCTTCTTTCCTCATTCTTCTCTGATAAGACAAATGAGATATAAACACTAGACAACCCCGTGGGGCTTGTAAGAGAGTGGCGGTCCTTTCATTAACGATCCACCTAAACGTTATCCCAATGCATGTTATTATGTTTGTTTGCTGTTTTATATCATTGTGATGGTTCTTTGGTTCATCTATAGAAATCCTTGAAATGCTTGGGTGATTTATGATAGTAAATGGATTTGTTATTGCTAGATTTCCACTTGTATACATCTGTCATCGTGTATTTTATCTAAGAGTGCAGGTGTAGAAGTACTTATATTCCGCCGGAACGGATCAACCGTGACACTAATGTTGCGCGAAGAGCAAACTGAATCGATGCCATATTCTTTACCGTTGAGCCGGACTACGGCGGACTATAATTACTTCTACAAAACCCGGGACAAAATGGCATGGCTTCATTGCTCCTATTACCTGATTTTGTGTAGGATCCTCTTAGTAATGCGAACATTAATTTTGACAGCTTTGTAAGTAAACTTGGGTATTTGGGAAATAAATCTATTTTACGAGTAGGAAGGGTTCAAAATTTAATTCTTTCAACAGGAGCCAACCATAATGAAAATATTTAAATTTGTAAATTTTAAGGTACTATCAGTAATCCATGCGAAAGAGTCAAAATATTTGAATGATTCGTGGATGAGGCATTACTAAATTTTCTTGATTCTAGCACGTACTCAACCAAATCCATAAGCGAATTATATGTGGATACATGTAGATGACTGTAAACCGTGGAGACATGTGGACCGTGACAGTGGCGATGGGAATGACTGCGACCTGTATCTGCGGCCTGTGGCCATGGATGGAGGATAAGTAATATACTGCCAGTAAAAATTTGTTTTTGATATAATTATTCATACCACTTCCTAAGATATTTACTGTTGTTACAAATATAATTTTACCATATACACGGTACCACAATGGACATTGTTCTGAGGACTGGAACACATCAGGTTGTAGATCAGTATACTATACACAATTAGGCTTACTTTACCAGAATATATCATAAAAATGAAATAGTGTGCCTTGATATTTTCGCTGGTCACAACAATTACATAACAAACCTTAAGTATAATGGGCACATCTAAAATTGTGATCAGGGCCCACCCTCTAGGCACTGGCCATGCAGCTACCGTGAAATGCATAAGCAGGTGTCATGTTAGTCGACAGCATCCTGATGCATCCACCACACATAAACCGGGGGGGGGGGGGTGACGACCTGGCCAACGCTAACAGCAACAGAGCGACATCAACTTCCGGCGTAACCCGAGTGCTAGTCTTATTCAATAGACTTAACGGCAGGAGGGCGCTCTTAAGCATATCGAACGGTCCACACACAGACTGGACTAAAGGCTCGCAGTGCGTCACGAATATTATATCTAAATGGACGGACATAAACGTAGCATTCCAGCTATGCCGTTAAGTCCAATATGGATCCCAATTCTATAGTTTCCTAGACCAATTACCACCGTAATGTGCCAAAATATCAACTTTGAAAATTGGGGCGCTTTCAAATCAAATCAATCAATTATCAGCAAATACAAAGATTACAAAGAAATAAATGTGAATTAATTAGGCGAAGGAGCAG
>JAMKCH010045313.1:0-30087 GCA_023653785.1 Ophioderma brevispina | reverse complement strand
GTGCATACATTTGCCTTGCCTATTCTTTTGGTTTCCTAAAACAATTTTGATCTTGTTCTCTGTGCATGTACATTTGCTTTGTTTTTCTCTTTGGATATGAGAGCACTTTTTTGATCGGGTTTTTGCAACCCATTCTCTTATCCAGAATTACTTGCTTTTGCATTGTGATCAATTTTTGAATGTACTATATTTATTTTCTGTTTATGTATTTTGCAAGTAATTCAAATAAATATTATTATTATTATTATTGAAGAGTTCTCGACCTTATTACATTTTGGGCATACAATATGCAAATTAGCTAATTACTATGCATAATTTGCTCCCTGTCAGTTTGCTCCCCACCAGGTAGATCTTGCCAGTTTTAACTTGACCGGATGCCCTTCCTGATGCCAATCCACAGTTTTCGGCAGTGGGCCTAGCCTTTAATTTGGGCAACTATGCCAACCATACAAGGCAGCATGTGCTGGATGGCCGCCAAGCTCTCCAGAGCTGACGCCCTTGTATGTAAATCTTCTTTTTCATTCTACCAGGGTAACCAGCTACCCTCCTCATCAGATTTCCTTAGAAAATCGATGGGGGTGACGGTTTAGCAAAAAGTTTGATGTAAGCGCAAGGCTCATTTGAATTTTCCGTCTTTTTGCCCATTTTTTGTGTGTTTTGAAAACAATGTTTTGCCCCTAATTTGCAGCCCAAATAAAAAATTTCATTTTGTATTGCTGATTTGGGGTTGTCTTATGACCCTTCACATGTGGTATAAATTTCGTACAAAAATTCCCTTTTTTTTTTTTTTTTTTTTGAATTACTTGCTTTTGCATTGTGATCAATTTTTGAATGTACTATATTTATTTTCTGTTTATGTATTTTGCAAGTAATTCAAATAAATATTATTATTATTGTTGAAGAGTTCTCGACCTTATTACATTTTGGGCATACAATATGCAAATTAGCTAATTACTATGCATAATTTGCTCCCTGTCAGTTTGCTCCCCACCAGGGAGATCTTGCCAGTTTTAACTTGCAGTTAGATAAAGTTAGTTAAACCAAAGTTTTAAATCCGGTTTTGTGGCCGGATACACCTTACACTCGGCAATACTGCTGTGTGAGGATTTATTGGAGCAAAAGATAATTGACCGGATGCCCTTCCTGATGCCAATCCACAGTTTTCGGCAGTGGGCCTAGCCTTTGGGCAACTATGCCAACCATACAAGGCAGCATGTGCTGGATGGCCGCCAAGCTCTCCAGAGCTGACGCCCTTGTATGTAAATCTTCTTTTTCATTCTACCAGGGTAACCAGCTACCCTCCTCATCAGATTTCCTTAGAAAATCGATGGGGGTGACGGTTTAGCAAAAAGTTTGATGTAAGGGCAAGGCTCATTTGAATTTTCCGTCTTTTTGCCCATTTTTCGTGTGTTTTGAAAACAATGTTTTGCCCCTAATTTGCAGCCCAAATAAAAAATTTCATTTTGTATTGCTGATTTGGGGTTGTCTTATGACCCTTCACATGTGGTATAAATTTCGTACAAAAATTCCCTTGGGAAAGTGGTTTGGACCCCCCCCCCTTGGGCACCAACGGGAGTGAAAACCCCTTGGTCACTTAAAGACACTATCAGTGATTTGAAAAATATTTGAAATTTGCAGGAACAGCTTCAAAGTGAAGGATAAGTCTGTAGAATTCTCATAAGTTACCCTTTCCAGCTGTAGAATTGACAGAAAAGGAAGAAAACGGCAGTGTTCCAAGATACGATTCTCCATTCAATTACGTGTTGTAGTAAGTGTCCGTTCGGACAGTAATGACTAAAATCTCCGATTCTGTCCTTATAAGGTTGCTTCTGGTCTTATCATTTGCAGGGTATGTTAGGATACCTGTACTTGTTGCATACATGCAAAAATCTGATTTTTGATGATTTTTTCGATTTGCTGATTTAGCAAATCACTGATAGTGTCTTTAAGTGTTAAATGTCAGAACCTGATATTTTATTCTGTTATAGCATGGAGGTAGAAAATACCGCCATGGCTTACAATTGCGATCAGCAAAAGCACTGGCAATAAACATGACAAACCACCGTGACGAAATGAATAGTACTGGTTACCAGGATACCAGTAGCTGGCCCTAAAAGGAGACTTGACTTTTTTTTTTGTTAATAGTTACAGTCAGCATAAGGTTCTTGATGCTACCTTCTATGATGATAACACCTTGTCAGTATTACTACATGAGAATGCCGAGGACAGAGGTGATGGGTGCGTATCTGTTCTCTGTCAAATGCCCCTGGATGCTCTCCATGATAAGCACTATACACCGATACCACCTGGAACTGTTCTACATCAATGCCAAAACATGTGAGTATGGATGAGGGGTTCCTTTACAAAAAACACCCACAGTATCAGGGATGGCTCTACTAGTAATAAATTCTACAAATAGCTTAAAATTAGTTGTATGTCAATAATATAAATTATTATAGACTTTTAAAAAGCAAAAGTAATAAAAACAATCAAAACTGACAAATACTTGACAAAGCTGAGAAAAAAATAGTTTCTTTTCTGTCATCACAGCTGTTTGACTCCATGCAAATCGTCTCTTTTATTTCTAGATCAATTTTAAGCACTGGCGACACAATTTTGACAACTGATATACGTAGGGACATGCAAAAGCTATTACCTCTGCAAAAATCAGAAGAATCCATTGCAGGAATCTTGCCATATAGGACTACAAAGTTCATGATTTGTATGTTATAGCGCCCTCTATAGGCCCATTCGCCATAGAAAGACGTGTTAAACTAGATTTTAAAGAAAAATCATATTTGCCCGCAATGAAATTTCATAAAATTTACACAGGATGAAGTCAGTGGTACAAATAATCAAAATTAGTTGTCAAAAGTGTGTCGCCGTTGATATTTGTTGTTTTATTCTGGTTTTGTCATAATAAATGAGACGTTCGAACAGCTGTGTCATGCCAAAACTGGTCATATACCTTAGTCCAACGGGTTCAATTCCACTAAAGCAAAACATTTCTATTGGAGTATGTCAAGTGCTGCAATTCTGTGGTTTACAATAACTTATTACGGTACAGAAGATTTTGCCAAATGGAAACAACTCAAAATCTTGGTGGGCAACCAAAACTGTAAACAGGGGTTCCTGCACATCATGCTTTACCATAATCAGGAACCAAGGTGTTAGAACCAAGGTTAACACCTGCTATTCCAAAGGTTTACTATTCCACGAGCCACAATTCTGAAGGTTAGCTATTCTGAACACTCTGGTTTGGTATTCAAAACATAGAATCAGGTCTGCTATTTAAAACATACATGGGTGTAGGAAAATTGCATGTTCTAAATAGCGAACCCTCAGATTTGCTGACTTCAGAATGGTGAATTTTTGGTATAACAGGTGGTTCTCTACTGCAAAAATAAGTAAAAGCCAAGGATATTCTCAAAATGTTATAGATGAGTCTCCTCATGTTTAATTTCTCTTAACTCCAGACACCAATTTGATGCAGGTCCTCACGTCAGCCATTATCGTCGCCTTGACAACATGAAGGCGAGTACTTTTGCTGTCAGCGGTTCCAGGAAAGTGGCCTGTGTGGTGAGTTAAAATATTATTTGCCATTAAAGCTTAAATAGTCATTACTTGATATCTAGCTACAAAGACTACGCCACCATTCCCTCAACTGTATCCTTTCCTCACAACCACCAGCAATCCCCAAACTTATTGTGTTCCCCTAGTAATTGTGTTCTTCCTTGCCACCTGCAAAAGTGGGGGATGTATCCCCTTCAACATTTTTCAACCCCTCTGTATCCCCTTAAAATTTGTGAAGAGCCCAAAGAACATTATGTAAAACATACGTGCCTCTATCATCATTGTGTATTACTTTGCCAAAACCATAACCAATGGCTTGAAAAAGTGGGGAATTGGGGAAGCTTTCTCCCAGGATTTTTTTTACGTCAAGCATATCTTGGCATTAACAGCTGTAATCAAAGAGATTATGCTGACAACTGGACATCACAGACAGCACACTGGGGTTTACTGGACAGTCCATTGTTCTCCCACAGCCAGGGAATTAACCCTATCAGAATAGACTGTAGCAAGCGTTTTGTCATGGCTCTGTGTCTTTCATGGGGCGAGCGGAAAATTAATTTTTCATGGTCCTACTAGGATTTAAACCTAGGACCTTCTGCACCAGAGGCAAAGATCTTAACCACTGTGCCACGCTGCTCCTCAAAATGCACATGCCTCGCAGGAAACCTGAGCTGATTGAAACTTTTGATAATGAAACTGACTTAAACCTCTCTGCCCGCAATGAAAAATTCATAAAATTTACACAGGATGAAGTCAGTGGTAAAATAATCAAAAAACTTAGTTGTCAAAAGTGTGTCGCCGTTGATATTGTTGTTTTATTTGGTTTTGTCATAATAAATGAGACGTTCGAACAGCTGTGTCATGCCAAAAAACTGGTAATATACTTCAGTCCAACGGGTTCAATCCAACTATAAAGCAAAACATTGCTATTGGAGTAGTCAAGTTGCTGTGCTGCAATTCTGTGGTTTACAATAACTTATTATGGTACAGAAGATTTTCCAAATGGAAACAAAACTCAAAAATCTTGGTGGGGCTCTACCAAAAATGGAAACAGGGGTTCATGCACATCATGCCTTTACCATAATTCAGGAACAAGGTGTTAGAACCAAGGTTAACACTCTATTCCAAAGGTTTACTATCCACGAGCCACAATTCTGAAGGTTAAGTATTTGCACACTCTGGTTGGTTGGGATTTTCGCCTGCGTATTCAAAACATAGAATAGGTCTTTGATATTTAAAACATTAACATGGTTGTAGGAAAATTGGCATGTTCTAAATAGCGAACCCTCAGATTATGGACTTCAGATGGGAATTTTTGGATATATAACAGGTGGTTTTCTCTACAGGCCAAAATAAGTAAAAGCTAACGGGATTTTCAAAATGTTATAGATGAGTCTCATCATGTTAATTTCTCTGATCTCAAGGACACAATGTGGCAGGTCCTCACGTCAGCATATCGTCGCCTTGAAAACATGAGGCGAGTACTTTTGCTGTCAGCGGTTCCAGGAAAGTGGCCTGTGTGTGCGTTTAAAATATTATTTGCCAATAAAGCCAAATAGCATTACTTGATATCTAGCCACAAAGATACGCCACCTTCCCTTCAACTCAATCCTGTCATCAACAACCCACCAGCAATACCCCAAAAAACTTATTGTGTCCCCTAGTAATGTTGTATTCCTTGCCACCTGCAAAAGTGGGGAATGTATCCACTTCAAACATTTTCAAACCCCTCTGTATCCCACTTAAAATGTGTTGAAGAGCCCAAAGACCTTGTTCAAAACATACGTGCCTCTATCCATCATGTGTATTACTTTGCCAAAACCATAACCAATGGCTGATGAAAAAAGTGGCGGGAATTGGGGAAGCGTTTCCAGGATTTTTTTTACGTCAAGGCATTATCTTGGTAATAAACAGCTGTAATCCAAAGAGATTTACGCTGACAAACTGGACACATCACAGACCGCACACTGGGGTGGTTACTGGAACAGTCCATTGTGTATCCCACAGCCAGGGAATTACCATATCAGAATAGGCGAGAGCGTTTGTATAGCTCTTTCCTGTGTCTTTCATGGGGCGAGCGGAAAATTAAATTTTTCATGGCCTACGAGGATTAAACCTAGGACCTCTGCCCCAGGGAAAAGATTCTTAACCACTGCTGGCCCGCTGAGCCGCAACAGGCACATGCTCGCAGGAAACGAGCTGATTGAAACTTTGATTAAATGAAAAGACCTTAAACCTCTCTGACTCACAGAAAATTTTTACCATATCAGAATCTCCTTCCAGTTAAAGAAAAATATAGATCGAGCCGGACCATACCGGCTTTTTTGATGTTAAAATTTGATGAACAGCAAATACAAGAATCGGCCACCTAACCAGTACTGAGGCATAAGTTGCATGCACTGCCCATTGTATTAAACATTCACTGTCAAAGTGTAGGTGTAATGCAAATTATCACTGTGCTAACTAGATCACACTTTTGAGTCATGAACCCTGATGACTCAAACCATTACTCTTGGTTGGTTCTCCCAAAAGTTCAAATAAATCATCTTCAGCGGTTCAAAATTCTGCTGCCAGGGTTATATAATTGTCTAGGAAACATAATCATATTTCTCCATTCTTGGGTTTGCATGGGTGTCCAATAACCTATAGAATTATATACAAGATTATGCTTTTTTGTGGGCCGCCAGCTAGAGCTGGCAGGGACCACGTAGCAATCCGTTGTGCGTGGTGTAGGTGGTATGTGTGTATGTGTGATGTGTGTGTGGAATGTGTGTGGAGTTGTGTGTCACAAATTGTCGAATTTTTTTTTAAATTGACTCATTGAAAGTTTAACTCAATGGAACCAAAACTTCTGTCATAGGTGCACAATGCCATCCCTATATGTTGTGAGGTCAAAGGTCAGGTGAAAGGTCAAAAGGTCTGTGAGGTCAAGTGTTGAAAAAAATGGCTTAAAAGGTAAAATTGAGATCAATTGGAAAAATTGAAGTTCATTGGAACCAAAGCTTGCATAGGTGCCCATGCGAAATCCCTCATTGTTGATTGAGATCAAAGGTCATGTCACGGGTTCAAAGGTCATGGGGCGGCGGCCCACAGCTTATATTTTTGAATATAGGCGAGGCTTGCGAAAGCAGAAAACCGCGAAATTCTAGTTGTTTTTAAATCTATTCCAATGATGGCTCCTCCATACATTGATGATTTCTTACAAATTTACAACCCTACGTTGGTTTGAGCTTTGCTAATAAAATGAATCTGGTGGAACTCGGGCATATCATCTTGGGCGATAGGTCTTTTTCTTGTGCAGCACCCCTAATATTTGGAAACATTTCATTTCATATAAACGTCTGACACTTGAACATTTAAGAAAAATCTAAACACATTTTTACTGAGGCTTTACGATCTTGAATGTATCCGTATGTGTGTATTATTCACCTAAAGTGTGTAAGATGATTATATTGCGTTCAATCAATTTACTTTGAGAGTTCTGTACCCTGACACCGTAGAGCGGTTCACGCTTCCACGGCGCTCCGAAATCCTATTCATTCTCTGGAATGTGTACTCTACAATGTCATAGCTCTACCATAGCATAGCTTAGCATACAACAATGAGTCCTATGCATACGAGGGCTACGGCCGGCTCGATGAGGCGGAAGCTACAGCGCACAAGGAGTTTGAGATATAGATTGAGAACAAATTTGGAAGTAATTTCTACCGGGACACAGAAAAAATTAGAATCCAAACTAGCGGCATCAATAGAGGCTAAATAGTGAAAGGGATAGCGGACTTAGAAGAATCTAAACATACACCTTGTGAAAATTAGTGTGAAAAGGAATACAACGGAGTTAGAAATTCTGCAGAGGGACTTGGCAAAGCAACAAAGAGCTGAGTTAAAATGAAAAACAGTGCGCGGCTTTTCAAGGCGAAATAATTTTTTCGAATGGTTGTATGGAGAAAACGGTAGGGGAAAACTGTCTGGAGAAAGTGAGAAACTTCTCAAAGATTAAATTTTGGTTTGGAAACGACGACGTCCATTTTATTGGATGGGCCCACCGTGACGGGGGAGAATGTATCGAGCGGAAAAATCGCTCCCACGTTTCTGGTTTAAGGACTACGGGGGGCGTAGACAAATAACAAGCTGACATAACAAATTCCGTAGTCCCTCACATGGATAAGACACAACCCGGTTGTAAAATTATTGATAAAATTATTTTAATTTTTGAATTCAAAATTTTTTGCACCAAATAACACTTGCACATTTTCTTCAAAATGAATAAAAGTCACATCAATTCTGCTTTCATAAATCCGGACCAAGGATATGTATAGACTTCAGCAGACCATAATAAGATATTACAATGCCGGTATGCGGAGCCATTGTTATAGCCAGGGTGTATCACCTCACGATTGGGTTTTGTTGAGTAACAAAATACCGTCCTCTTTCACAAATAAATAACAGTTTACATTATGATATAGGTCGTTGACCAACAGTTTTTCTTCTGGAAAGCGCTGGGGTGGTTTGGTAAAATTGAAGCTAAATTGAATACAATGACGTTAAGCAATAAGTTACGAATTTTAATTCTGCACAAAGTTGTAGGTCAAAGTTTGCCCAGCAACATGTATGGCCATTGGATGTTTGTTTTGTATTTCTGCCCTTTCGAATAAATGATGAAAAAAAATGGACAAAGTAATTTGGAACACGCACTATGAAGCTAAAGATTTATTATTGGCGAATGAGGATAAGGGATAAGTATATTTTGCGCTTACGTTATTAAAAAGAACTTCGTTTGAAATAGGAGACGTGGTGGTAAACCTGAGCATTTTCAACCGCGAGGACAAATATAACAATGGTCCTGCACTCCAAGAGAAAAGGGATTCTGAAAGTGTTTTTCTACACCGCAGACCGAGCGGTAATTGAATTCTTTAGCTCCACTGTTTGCTAAGTCTAGTGTATCTATTTGGTCACTGTATGGGAAAAAATAAAATTAAACTGAATTATTATTCCATTCCAAGATATGTGCCAGTTTATTGGCAGGCAACAGACGGTTATATGATTTAATTATTTATTAGAATTTACACTTGGTTTCCCCTAAGCCCCCGATGGGACCAACAAAACAACAGCATAGCCATAGAAGGACATGTCCCTTCGACTATGTGAAAAATGTTAGCCTATAGGACAAAATTAAAGGTTGAAAAAAGCCGCAAGCTCTTATGGTCTACTATGTTGTGACGGACGATTGAACACGTTGGATTGGCTGAAAAAAAAAAAAAGAAATGGAGAAAAGAGTGAAAGACCTGTATGACCGAGGAGTGAAAAATCAGATTTTCCGTGGGAAATGGAGAACCAAGGAAGGAGTAATTTACAAGTTTTTAAGCCACCGACTTCACCTTATGGACAAATAAGGACATTAACTTCAATTATGAATGTGATGCAAAAATGCAATAACATAAAAATTTGTTTTTCCCGCACGTTTATTCAAGTCTGGCTAACGTGACTGTAAGCCAACGTGTTTTGCAGCCCTCTTGATAATGCATGAAATTCCCATACGTGGTAGGAAAACGGACTTGGAATAGCCGTCATTGAAAGTTGTAAGAAAACCGCCCTTATTCTCTCACTCAAAGATACTAGTATACTGCGTCCTTAGGTCTATTTCTAAATGAGCCCAATTATAGTGGATTTTGCCTGTGAAAAAATGGGTGCCGTCATTAACTAGTATTGATAATGGGACTCTTGTAGCGGCCTGTATTTTATCGGGCGAAGTATACTCGCGTCTCTACGTTGTGAACAACAGTGTTGTGAACATTCTGACTTCAATATTGTTAGCTATAAACTCCATGGTTAAATCTTGAACCAAAATTATAAACTGGACACTAATCCAGGAATGGTATCCATATGCTAGGCTTCGGCCCCTACTTGATGAAAAATAGTGTTGAACAATACAGGTATAAATCTCTCATTATAAAGGCTACAGTGTTACAAAAAACAGTCGGTCTCAAATGGCATATAGGCCCGTACCATCTTGGCTACTTCCTTGAACGCGAGCCATGTACCAGGGGCCAGTGTGAGAGAATTATACACCGAGGGTGATGGGTGCTAATTGAGTATTAAATGGTGATTTTTGATTCCATTTAATCAAGTTAAATGGGGGGCTCCGTGGGCCCAGTAAAACTCACAAGGGGACCTTTTTATTTTGACCCCTGTTTTGTCCTCGTTAATTTAAACAAACCAAGTTAAGGTGCCATATGGTCGTCTGTATTCTCAATTTTTTTTTACAGGGATGGGATATTTTTGGCTCGTATTTTTTCCCCTGTTTTTCAAGTTGGGGATTTTGAAGGGGTTTGGTGAGTGTTTTTGTGTTTTATTGTGATTTGATGTATAAAAAACTCAAGAGGTTCAACAAAGTAAGAAATATGTCTATGTGTGAAAATTATGTTGAGAGCATTAATACATTGAGTCACAGGGTCCCAAATCATCCGATGAAATTGTATGAGTAATCTGTGCGTGTAGTGTTGATGGGGCGTAAGTCAGGTTGAGTCCCAGAAGCTTTGTATGATGTAACTGTATGTGGGAAAACTGTGTTATGCCTTATTGTGTATGCAGTTCACAGGTGTCCTCAATTTACATGATAATCGTAACGATCAATTTGCGAAATGTTTGTTTATCTCGAGCGCAATTGTTTCATAGATGTTCGATCGGTTATGTTTATCTAGCTCAGGTGAAATCGGTATCAAAAACTTCTTTGGGGGTAATATGTATAACTTTTTTTTTAATCATTTAACGTCAGTCGACAAAACCATATTATTAGCTCCGTTGCATGTGCCTTCGAAACCCGCTGGTTTTGAGGTATATACGAGGCATTTGGGGATTTATACCATGGTGTTTGTTACGTATTTTATGTACAAGAGGTGCGGTCGATTGGATCATGCAAAGTTTCCCCATGTACCGCCACGTGTTATGTTGATTCATGTTAATATTTATGGCACAAAATAAGTCGTATCTGTCAACCGCGTCAATGAATTGTAGAGGCCTCGCTGATTTAAAAAGCGTAGGGATGTCTTACCATTCCTTTCGAAATAAGGAAAATTCAATTAACGTCTAGGACGTAACTTTTCTAAGGACATGGAGGATATGGTCAGAGCAGAGTGGGGCTTTGAGTGTATTTTAGCTCTATAGAAGTAATGCAAGGGGTTTTGGCCATTCTGTTTAACAATACTTTTGAATTCACATTTTTTGGTTTAAAAGAGATAATTTAGGGAACATGCGTGTTTGGACTATGAAATAAGGAAGGTTAGAATGACCCTTGTAAACATATATGGTCCAAATAATGACTCGCCACTCTTCTTCGATGAGCTTGGGAGATCTTCAATGAATTCGATAACCCCATAATAGAGTTTGTGGCGACTGGAACCTAGTTTTAAATGAGAATATTGTGTATAAAATTAGTTAGATTTAACATAATCCAAAGCAAGGAAAAGGGGTTAGATCTCTGTTGATGACCTTGAGTTTGAAAAGTTGATGCAGGGAGAATACACAACCCCCAGAATCATCTCGTAATATACCGGGGACAGCACATACAACCAAACAATATAGATTGATGTTTTTTTTAAGATCATCTGAATTAAAGTCTAAAATCGTTACCTCTGATATCAAGCCTGGCACCCGCATGATCATTATCTTAAGTATTAAATTGCTTTAACCAGTTATAACGAGTGTGGGTGGAAATTAAATAATTCGCTGCTGAAAGATGCTACCTTTGTCAAATTGGTTAACAGACACTATAAGGGAAGTGTTGAGCAATATGCGGTGACAGTGTTCGATACATGATTATGATACTACTCATCCTAATTGATATTATTTTTCTAGAAAAAATGAACAGCTTCTTTCGAAAATGATTTGATGGAAATTCGAGCAAGGCTATACATATGACTGCTTTGAAAAAAGAAGCAGAAAATAAAGCTGAGTCTGCTTTGAAGAGGTTCAGGAACTGTAATTTTGAATGCAAGGTTGTTGACCCAGTCAGTTAATGACGAGTTATGTAATAGCAAGCCGAACTTTGCTAAAATTCGGAAAAATAAAAAGGATGGCGTTGTGATAGGTCAAAAACCCGTTGGATAGAACAAGGGGAAAAGGCCTTCTCGTTTTTTTTGAACATGGAAAACAAAGAAATTTGTAATAAACGTATTAGTTATATTGTAAAGGCAACTGACAATTCTAGATTAACAAGTTCTAGCGATATTCTTTTGGAGGTAGAAACTTTTATTAAAGATTTGTACACCCTCGAGAAATGGCGAGGAGGTTAAGTTAAGTCTATTTTTGAAAAGTCAGGCGCACTTATTTTGGCAGATAAGATACCCAGCCCGGATGTCTCCACCCCCAAGGTCCAATTGTTATGGTGAGCTGCTTCAGGTAAAAAATAGCAAAAATGGGAAGTCACCGGGCTATGCTGGGTATGGGTATGAATTTTACAACTTCTTTTTCATGGCTTGGGGGTGGTATATGTGACGTTCATTAAACTTGCATATGAAAAAAAAAAACTCGGACCCACTTAGGCTACTCAAAATATGGTGTCATAACTTTGCTACATAAGGGTGATAACCCAGACAGTTTTTAACAAAATGGAGACCAATATCGCTTCTAAAGTATCATATTAAGTTAGAGTCAGCATATTTGTGTTCGCAGAAAAAAATTAAATCTTGTTTGCCAGCTATTATCAATGTGGGGCAGCAAAGAGGCTTTATGACAGGTCGCTATATAGGGGACACGTTAGATTAATGTATGATTTGCTTAATATTACTGATTATTATGATATCCCTGGGATGTTTCTATCAATAGATTTCGAGAAGGCATTTGATTCTGGTCTCATACTTTTTTAATGAAGGTTTGATATTATAATTTTGGTCCTTCCTATTTAAAAAATGGATTCATTTTTAGCCAAGCTAAAGCCTCTGTGCTGGGTGGTAAATGGATTTTATCAGAATCATTTGATGTAAAAAGTGGCTGTAGAAAAGGGGATGGAGTGATCCTATTTATTCCTCCTCTGCGCCGGGGTGCTTGGAATGATGGTTCGTTATACAGAGACCTAAAAGGGCAGTACAACGTAAAATGAATACGCCTATCTCAGTATGCCGATGACACAGTCCTTTCTTAAGATGGTATGAGAAGTATATGAATGCGATGCGTTCGGTGACTTGATTAATTTTGCCAAAACTTTTCTGGTCTCTCAACATGAAATAGAAAAAACAATGCAGTTTGGGTGGGTTCAAATAAAAAGAGAATAGCAATAAAATTTGTCCAAATTTACAGGTAAAATTGGGTTTCACACCGACGTACATTAGAGTGTTAGGGATCGAATTTTCTAACAGGCTGGATGATATGATTATTTAAATTATCAGAATATAAGAGGTGCGATCCATATTTACTTATCAGTGGTCTAGGAGAAATCTCACAGTACTTGGCCGTTGTGACGATTGCAAATCCTTTTGCTGTTAATTAACTTAACTGATTTTAATTCTTTTCTCTTGTGGTGGGTGTGGGAGTTCCCCTACTCCCATTAATGTTATTAGAGATTTTAAATACGCAATATATAGATTATTAAGAAAGGATAGGGTACAGTGAGTCTCTATGAAATTAAAATGATTCTAAGATCAGAGCAAGGTGTGGCTGTTGAGAATGGTGATATTCCAAGAGTATATATATGCCCTTAAAGTACTTGGGTTTAAATTATTAATTCCAGCAATTTGGATGGTGTCGGTTATTTTTTTAAAGTGGTGAAAATTCGCTTCATGTTTCTTGAGGGTGGTCAACAAGTATTTTGAAAAGGTTAAAACCCTAAATCGGTTTGGCTTGAGTTATTACAGCATGGTTTGTAAACTTGTGAAAATTCACTCCGCCCCTTATGTAATGATGTTCTGAAAGAGAGCTTTATGGTTCACGGACCGAATCATGATGGTGTGATGAAAGCATTTTTTATCCCCATTGTCAAAGCGGGGTGTTAATTTCATATCGATATTTTGGATGAAAAAGGGAAATTTCTTCCACTCCAGGTTATTTTAAGAACAAATATAAAATCCGTACAAATTTCATAGAATATAGTGGTGTTATAAAGGCAGTTAAAAACACTTTCAAAATTTTTTTGGAAGCCGTTAATTTAGCTCTCCCAATGATGCCTTTCAATTTTGAATTGATTTTAAAAGATAAGAAAGGTTCTCGAAGGATCTATGATGTCTTTGTTTTGACTAAGAAGGTGGTTAGAAAATTTGCAGAGAAGTGGAACAACAAAATAAATTTGCATTACGATTTTGAGGATTGGTCAATCATTCATACTATACCTTTTAAATGTACCACTGATACAAAACTTAGATGGTTCTATTTTAGAATTGTTCATAGGATTCTTGGGGTTAATTCTTTCTTGTTTATGATTGGTAAAAAAGATTCAGAGCTATGTACTTTTTGTAATAAGGAGGAGGAAACATTAATTCACCTTTTTTGTGAATGTGGTGTTACCACCTCCTTCTGGAATAAGATAGCAAAGTGGTTTAAGGATCTTCTCAATATTAATATTATTATTGATAAAGAGATGTGCTTGTTTGGCATAAGGGATGCTAGAATTAATTCAACAGCTCTTAATCTGATATTATTAATTGGTCGCTTTCATATTTATAAAATGAAAATGAATGAGTGGCATCCAAATTTTGTGCTCTTTCAAGATGAGGTAAAAAGATATTATATTTATGAGAAATATATCTTCACCAAGAATAGTCAGGCTCAGAAGTTTAACAGAAAATGGGATACCTATTCGGCTTTATTTGAAGTTGGTTGTTAACCTAACTGTGTAATTTTTGCTCTCAAAATTGAATATTATGTATTGTCTTATGTATGTCTTGTATTGATTAAATGTGAATAAATTGTTTTTCCTCTGTGGGAAAAAAAAAGTATTTACTTTGATATTTGCAATTTAATGAGTTCATTGTTGAGAAACAACATTTTCAAAGTAATAATTAGTACTTGTTTTTATGAGGTAATATTTATATGTATGTTACTTGATTTTGGTAGTTAGTGCCTTGTGTCACATGTGTATTCCATTTTTTATTTGCTTAGTCGTTATGTATTTTATCTGTTTATATCGGCGCCTTAAGCACCTTGTAGGTGGATATGTGCGCTTAATAGTCATTATTATTATTATGAAAATGATCACCACACAAAGGCTATCACATTCAGTATCATAACAAATCGGTGCATGGTCCAATTACTAAGGCGTTACATAACCACTTCACTGGCAAATTGACATACAGTGGCAAGGTAAACATTGTAGGTATACTTTATCTAGAACTGGTGTGGCCATTTTAGCGACAATTGAAAACTCATTTGTTTCCTTGATTGCTTGTTAACTTCATTATTCTTAACTTTGTTAAGCTCTCCGTTCTTTGTGGGCGCTGTATATATGCTTGTGTATTATTATTATTATGACTGATGAATTCAGCAGACTACAGAATAAAGTGCATATCAACATAATTATACTTTACTCTGTAAACTCTACTGAATTCATCAGTCATTAGTGAACAAGCGTTACAAAATGGTCACACCAATCTACAACTACCTTAAAGGGGGATGGCCCGATTTAAGTAGATGAAGTTTTCATCTTGATAAAATGGACTTCACCGCAAAACTCCATCTGTATATTTTCGCACCGATATTTCAATCCGTTTTGATGCGAGACCTAAAAACATGATTTTATAAGCCCCATAGAGTGCTGTGTAAAATTAATATTGGTCGACCAAAATTGGGCATATTTTCGCTCATAATTTCCAAACTAAACATCCTTTAGCCCTAAGATTTTACGGGGTAAATGAGAAAAATAGTAGATTTCTTCTGATACCAAAATTTGGACCACTTCCAGTAAAATTTGGGGTCTCTGGGGACGAGGCTATTAGCGATCGGGCCATGTACCTTTAACGGGTAAAATGTAGTGTATCTGACATGCTCTTATTGTTTCATTTTTATTTCTCATCAGTTGTTTGGTAACTGTCGTCGTGTGCGGTTGTTTGACATGGATGCTGAAGACGAAGAGGAGAGCCTGTATGAGGACAAGAGTACACTGGATGTCGGTAGTATGAAAAAAAAAAAAAAAAAAAAACCTAGTTTATCGGTCGAGAAACCTGGTTTTTCAGTGAAAAACCTGGTTTTTCGGTTGAAAAACCAGGTTTTTCGGCGAAAAACTAGGTTTTTCTCTTTCATTGTGCAAAATACTTGCCATAGGCGTTACATAACCACTTCACTGGCAAATTGACATACAGTGGCAAGGTAAACATTGTAGATATACTTTATCTAGAACTGGTGTGGCCATTTTAGTGACTCTGGGTCTAGGGACATGACATTTACAAGTGCTGCGGCTCATCTTTGGAATGAACTTCCGTTCGGATTACGGGAAGCGCCCTCGCTATCTGTTTTCAAGCGACAATTGAAAACTCATTTGTTTCCTTGATTGCTTGTTAACTTAATTATTTGTTAAGCTCTCCGTTCTTTGTGGGCGCTGTATATATGCTTGTGTATTATGAATTCAGCAGAATACAGAATAAAGTGCATATCAACATAATTATACTTTACTCTGTAAACTCTACTGAATTCATCACAGTCATTAGTGAACAAGCGTTACAAAATGGTCACACCAATCTACAACTACCTTAAAGGGGGATGGCCCGATTTAAGTAGATAAAATGGACTTCACCGCAAAACTCCATCTGTATATTTTCGCACCGATATTTCAATCCGTTTTGATGCGAGACCTAAAAACATGATTTTATAAGCCCCATAGAGTGCTGTGTAAAATTAATATTGGTCGACCAAAATTGGGCATATTTTCGCTCATAATTTCCAAACTAAACATCCTTTAGCCCTAAGATTTTACGGGGTAAATGAGAAAAATAGTAGATTTCTTCTGATACCAAAATTTGGACCACTTCCAGTAAAATTTGGGGTCTCTGGGGACGAGGCTATTAGCGATCGGGCCATGTACCTTTAACGGGTAAAATGTAGTGTATCTGACATGCTCTTATTGTTTCATTTTTATTTCTCATCAGTTGTTTGGTAACTGTCGTCGTGTGCGGTTGTTTGACATGGATGCTGAAGACGAAGAGGAGAGCCTGTATGAGGACAAGAGTACACTGGATGTCGGTAGTATGAGATTAGATGACAATGAAGAGGAAAACAAAGAGAACTTGTCTACGTGACACTCCTTGCAGCTACTTCTTTTTCCACCACCATCATGTAATGGTAGAGATCAAAGAAGTGTGAAGAATTCATGGTCTTGTGACATCAGTCAAAAAACCGGGGTTTTTTGGCAGAAAACCAAGTTTTTCTCTTCTATTGTTCATAAGGCCAAGTAAAAAATAAAACAGTTGATCGTCTGGTCTTTTGAAAAAAGTTGGTGAGGAAGGCCTTTATTAATTGTTGTTTTATTACTTTTTTTTTCAAAGGTGGCCGCCATGTCAAAGATGGCCACCATGATATATTTGAAGATTGCGTTTGCGTTGTGGAAATAGTCGTGTGCGGTTGTTTGACATGGATGCTGAAGATGAGGAAGAGAGCCTGTATGAGGACAAGAGTACACTGGATGTCAGTAGTATGAGATTAGATGACAATGAAGAGGAAAACAAAGAACTTGTCTACATGACACACCTGGCAGCTATTTCTTTTTCCACCACCATCATGTAATGGTAGAGATCAGAGAAGTGTGAAGAATTTATGGTCTTGTGACAGTCACAGCTGTTTGAAAGTCTCATTTATTATGACAAAACCAGAATAAAACAAAAATTATATGCCGGTGACACACTTTTGACAACTGATTTGGAATATTTAGTCCATTAACTACATTCTGTATAAATTTTACGAAATTTCATTGCGGGCAAGTATGATTTTTCTTTAAAAATTTCGTTTTCCACGGTCTTCCATGGAGAATGGGCATATAGAGGGCGCTATAACATGCAATCGTGACCTTTGTAGGCCTATATGGCAAGATTATCACAATGGATTTGTCTGATTTTTGCAGAGATGATAGCTCTTGCATGTCTCTTCCTATATCAGTTGTCAAAATTGTGTCGCCACTGCTTAAAATTGTTCTAAAAATAAGACAATTTGTATGGGGTCAAACAGCTGTGAAGTGTAGACCAGGTATTCTCAAATACCAACGCACATGCGGCATGCAAGACATTCTAAAAAAAATCTTTTTTAATTAAAAAGGGTTTTTTGATTGAAGAAAACCAGGTTTTTCTGAAACCTTGCTTATCAAATGATAAACCAAGTTTTTCAATTTGAAAAACCAACTTTATCGATTGAAGTTTTTGATAAACCTAGCACAAAAGAGAAAAACCTGGTTTTTTTTGCCGATAAACCAGATATTAAAAAAAGGCAGGTTTTATTGTATCAGTTCGAAAAGCCAGGTTTTGAGAAACTTAAGTTTATTGCTGGTGAAACTTGTTTTATTGATTTTTAAAAGCAAAGTTTTTGGAAACTTGGTTTCTCGGCCGATAAACTTATTTTTTCACTGAAAAACCTGGTTTATCAGTCGAAAAACCAGGGTTTTCAGTAGAAAACCAGGTTATTCTCTTCTATTGTGCATAATACTTGCCATATACATTATCCAATGGGCTAATTCATTTGCAATCTGTACTCCCTATGGAAGACATATAACTACTCAATGGGTTGCTCCATTTAAAACCCGTACTCCCTTTGTAGAAAACACACGGGCGTAACAGGTCACTTGTCAGAGGGGACAAATTGTCGGTTTTGAGGCAGATTTTCCCAAGAGAAGATATCAGTAGCTTCCCACAATGCATTGCTTCCAATGATGATTTCACTACAGGTAGTCATGTAAATCGTTAGAGACAACATAGTCTTAAAATGCAAGTTTGATATCAGTACTGTTAATTTAGCTATGTTTCATATCTAACGATTCACATCAGTACCGGTACAAAAACCTCCACTGGAAGCAATGCATTGTGGGAAGCTACTGACATCTTCTCTTGATTTTCCTGGTTGGAGGTGGCTTTGAGACAAATTTTTCTGGTTGGAGGTAAAAATTTCCTGGTGAGCAGGCTAAAAAGGGCTGAAAAAAATTTAAAGCTCTTCTTCCTGGTCAAAGCTCTCTGGGGTGGCAACCTGCCCCCTCACCCTCCCAGAACCCAGTTACACTATTGAGAAAACATTCACTATGAGCTAGTAAAATCTTGATTCCCTTGGCACTGTTCAGTAGCTTTCATTCACCAAAGTATTTAGAAAATACACCCCCTGGTTTTGGGGTATGATATATGATAAGGCCAAAAAAAAAATAGTTTGTCTCAAAGCTGATGAGTGGCTTGAAAAGTAATGCGGTATGCATTTTTTTTTTTGTTTTTTTTTAATTTTCAACTCTTTGTGCTCGGCAATAAAATATCAATGTGCATGCACCCACTGATCATCAACTTTCACCTGTGCTTGTACATCTACCATGGTATCGAATTCTGCAGTCATGGCAGTATTTAATAAACATCAGCGATTTCCTGCCTCAGATCCACACATGGATTTCCCCCAAACAAGATTGCAATTGCAATATCTTTAACTTAAGAGTTTTATCAGTTTTGTGGAGGATCCATTTGTTTATTGTTGCAGATTCAACTTTAACTTTGAGAATAACTGTATCCATCGTTACTTTCCGAAGCACATGTATATACGCGACGTTGCAATTGACCTATGACCCGCACACCAGTAAATAAAGTGCCGCATTGAAAAAAAAAAAAAAAAAAAAAATTGATTTTCCTGGTTGGAGGTGGCTTTGAGACAAATTTTTCTGGTTGGAGGTAAAAATTTCCTGGTGAGCAGGCTAAAAAGGGCTGAAAAAAATTTAAAGCTCTTCTTCCTGGTCAAAGCTCTCTGAGGTGGCAACCTGCCCCCTCACCCTCCCAGAACCCGGTTACACTATTGAGAAAACATTCACTATGAGCTAGTAAAATCTTGATTCCCTTGGCACTGTTCAGTAGCTTTCATTCACCAAAGTATTTAGAAAATACACCCCCTGGTTTTGGGGTATGATATATGATAACCAGATCACACAAGGTCAGTTCATGTCAATGCATGTTCAAGTACATCCCACTGAACTGTGTCCTTGGTGGCTGAGCATATTGTAACTCATAGTGATTACCTAAATCTTCCACACGTGCAGATTGCCAATGGAAGCGCCATTTTTCTGAGACATTTCAATAGAAATGGTTTAAAATATTGTTTCTTTTATTGGGCATGTGTCTCCTATACACTATGCTACTTCTGCTATTAAACTTAAGAAACTGAAAAATACCCCGAAATTTTGTATAATTTAAGTCCCTCGTCCTGTTTGATTATCCTTATGAATACACTTGGGTTCGGTCCTCATCCTTATCTGAAATGTGTAGATGTAACAGGAAAATTCTATAGTCATATCAATCCATGCAAATACCAAGCAGAGGTAACTTTTCATTAAATTTCCGGATTTTTGGCCGTAACAAAAAAAAATTCAATTTCTGAGATCAAAGTGTCATTGATAAAGGTAAAACTGCATCAAACCCCAAGTTTTAAGTACCAATTTATTTTAAAGGGGTCTTGTACCCAAAAATCGTGTAGGAAAATACGTTCCCCAGAGCTTCACCAGATGCTACGCTAAAATGTGGCCTTCCCGTTGGTTCAAATTTTAGATTTTCAGGAAATTGGACTACTCCTCTGTTACATCTCTGACCAAGGGTATTTCTTTTGGAGGGGATATGTTGGGGCCGAAGATATTCGGGGTAGATACATTATTATAATCCGTACAGTCTACCTCTGTACAGTGACGTCAGCCCGGGACGTAAGCGGGAGATTTGTTGGTTGCAAGGGTAAATCGCTCGTGCTGACTTGAAGTGGGCGTAAATGTTATGACATCACTACACAGAGGTAGAGACACGGACTATAGGTGCAAATGTTCTGTTATAAGCACTTCAAAATTTGCTATAATTGAAAATAAATTGAACTTTCATGATCCTTTTGAGTTAATTCAGTAAATGTAAAGTTTGATGATCATCATGATTCTCCTAACTACTAGTAAGTAGTATGTGCAGAAGGTGCGAGAGTTTGTTAGATCAAGACTAACTTTGCCTGCATGACATATCTTAGTGCTTTTGTTACTAAATCTGTATAATTTTACTGGCATCGGTTGCTCTAAGAGGCTGGGAGAATCAATAAATCACTCTTATTTATAGGTTACTGGATTAAATCTTATGGATGGCAATTGATCTTCATATTACGTGAAGCCATGCAGAAATGTTGGCCTCAATCCATGCCACACAAAAGCCGTATTGATTGGATAAACATACAACCTCGCAGCATGAATAGAATTGATGAAAAATCACACTACAAGCACATTCAGTTTGGACTTTCAAAGTCCATATTTTCTTTTCAGGATTGTTACTGACTTTATTGTATTTCTTATACATACATTGTAATCTTTGACAATTCAAATAAATATATTTATATCAGTAAGATGAAATTTGGACTGCTCTCTGTAACATTTCTATACTACCATTCCTTTCACTGCATTTATAATCGGGGATAGAATTAAGCAACCAATCGCACATAATGTTAATATTTGTCAGTCACTGTGGTTCGGACTGATTGGTTTGGATGTTTACTTTGGGCGGGGCATGTTCGAACAAAATATTGCCCTTTTTGATTCCGCTTTTTTTCAAGTCTCGGACACAGTAAACCTTTAACTGTTCAGATTTATTCATGGCTGACAAATTACATCCCTGACAATGATGCGTATCTGCATTTGCTCTAGCATTTCAATTGTGCTGCTTTTATTCATCAGCATTTAATGCTGGCTCCTAATGAGATAGTGTCTATTTCAAGGTTGTATCGCCAATAGGGTACTTGTACGGGAGGTCAATAGTTTAAATTGGAAAGACTTGTCTTCCAGAACAATTCAAGCAGGTCAGAGGAATACAAAAGAAATATTGACTCTTCAGGTGAACCGGTGCATACATTGGATTGTCACATGTTGGATGATTCTGGCAGACAAACAACGTCCAATTCAACATAATTTAAGGTCATGGCACGATCCCTAATCGCCTCGTCCCCAGAAGCCCAGGATTTTACCGGAAGTGGTCAACATTTTGGTATCAGAAGAAGCTAAGCTACTATTTTTCTCATTTACCTGTGAAATCACCTTTAGGGCCAAAGGAGTTGGTTTGGAAGTTAATGAGCGAAAATGTACCCCCAATTTGGTCTCGACCAATATTAATTTCACACCAGTACTCTAGGGGCTTACGAAATCACGTTTACTGCTCCACATGAAAACGCATGGAAATATCGGCGCGAAACTTACAGGTGGGGTTTTTGGGTGAAAGCCAATCTATCAAGATGAAAACTTAATATCCTTAAATCGGGCCATCCTCCTTGAAATTCTCCAAAAGAACCCTATTAAAGGCCTAAATCGGGATTTCCGCGCCTGGCCACCCGAAAATTTTTAAGAAATATTTTTTGCTATAAATAATGCGTGTCCACATACTTATCACATGGGGGTGCGTTGAAATGGCCAAGCTGAAATTCCAATCTCCTTCATGGAGAAAATTTGCAACTATAATTCCAGATATGGAATTTTTGTTATATTACACAGTCTGGTACTATATTATTATACAAACAAAATGTTCCATACGATCAAAAGGAAAAAAATCCAATTTTCATATCAAACCTTGAAAGTCTTTATTACTAATTGATTTTAATCAATACGCCAAAAATATTATTTCGAAAGCTCTGAGTCGGCCTTTAAAACACCGGTAGTGATGCCACACGTTCCAAGTGGAGTTGGCATGCAGGTGCTTAACTGCCTTGCTCTCTTAAGGCAATTTAAATTCACTACGCTTGGCCATTTTGGAATTAGCGAACTTGGTGGGGTGTACACACCTGCTGCTCAAGTATTTAGCGTTTGTTTGTGACTGGTCTGTGAGAAAACCCAAGTCCCTTGCTTTGTCACAAACTCAGTAAATGGCCACAACGTGAATCGCATTAATACCACACACTTGCAATTCAAGTATCTCTATAGTGAGAAACTTTAGTTTTACAACTTTGAATAGGTATGCCGTTTCAAGAGCAGCAAGAGTTCGCAATATACACCCTCTTCAAAGTAACTAATTAACAACAACTTCTTTTTTATTTTTAACCTCGTGTTGGGCCATAAAAGAATTTGTTTTCATTACTAGCAGAGCTCTTTCCCAACAGCCACACATTAAACCAGTGGGACAATGTTTTAAAAATATTTTGGGGGCACAGCCTTAAAATTTTAATTTGTGGTTCTGAAGTTAACAAACTCACACAAATTTTCCATTGTTGTGATTCATGATTTGCAACCTTGTGCAACCATCAACAGTTTTTTTTTAATCCGTATACCTAGAGTCAATTATCTTCACATCCTGCAAGTCTGGAACTTTCATCAATACCTTACGCAAATATTATGCCATTTATCAAGATCATTGCGGTTTCAACTAATGCCATGGATTTTACACCGTTTAAAGGGTTCTTCTGCTTTTTACATGAAGTAAATATTGGGGTATACATGGCTGATTGATCCCATAGAGAGCACAAGTTTGAGAATCACAGCACAATTTTGTGAACACACTATACATTGTGGCAGTGAAACACAACATTATCCTTACACTTCATGTTCAAATCAAACTTACAAATATGACCTGATTCCATCAGCTCGGACCACTGTCGCCAAAAATTGAGTAACAAGAATAATAAAATATCACACAAAGCTAACAAATTGTTTCCTTTCATGTCTGTGACTTTGCAGGTAATGTATGCTAAAGAGCAATGGGCATTTAAAAAGCGGAAATTCCAGAAAATAAAGCACACTAAGTTTTTGAATTATAGCTAGATTTGGAAACACATATTTCCAAAAATTATGTTTTTACATGGAATTAGTAAGTTGTTAATACTTCGAATTTGCTAGAGTCTATTTCAAATATATTTTGGATGGCTTCAAATTGGGCTTCACTTTCATAAAACATTTCCATGTTTTTTAAACTGATGGATTTGGATTGCAAAATGATGGTCATTTGGGGGGGGGGGGGGGGGGTGAGCAGGCAACTTATAAGTTGTAGACTAATCTTTTACCAGTAGTCAGACGATTGGTAAAATTACAGTAAAATACCTCGATGGTAAACAATTCAAAAATATTCACTAGCAGTGCAGGGATGGGCCCTCCATATTAAGGATTCCGGACTTGCTAGGATTGTAATTTTTGCATACTTTATATAATTTATCTTTTATTTGTAAAATTTAATTCCATTTATATTACTAGTTGGGACAACAAGCTATTAGCAATAACAAAATAACTCAATTTTTGTAATTGAATGACATTGGTCTGGGTGAATCAGAGAGAGTCACCTCTTTTACATCCTAGAACACTTCTATTTTTATGTATAATACTGATAGTCATACAATACGTAATAACAACAGAACTAAACTAACTTCTTCACCAAAGCATGTAAGCACGTCATTAACAACTGTAAAGAGTAACTTTGGTGTAACTCTTTTGGGTAACAAATCATCTAACTGTATAAGTGGAAATTTTCTCGACATTTTATTTTCGCGAATTTTCGACATAAAATTTGTGAACATAAAAATGTGAAAAAAAAAGTCGCGAATATAACTTTTTCCAATAGATTTGTATTGCATTTGATGTCAATACGTGTGAAGTTAATGGGGCATTTCGTGAGCCACAACCATCGTCCCCCCCGACTTAACTACAAAGTTGAGATTTTTATGTCATCTGAACCGCATCCTAATAGTAATCCATTGTACCAAATCTTATACTTGCAAATTCGCTCGGACGTGAAATTCGCAATTTTGTATAACTGTCCAGAAATTACAGCAAGCAGTGGCCTTGGTGACCGTGGGAAACAAGCATGTGCTCATAACACAAAACCGCAAGACGAGATCAACTCAAATTGTTGTGAATAAGCTTTCTCAATGATGTGCAGTGAACCCTGATACAACAGAAGGTCTGGAATCCACTAAATGGCACCTTTCAATTCTCCGGCGCTTTGGCAAAACTGTTAAATCGTCAAAAATATCTATACGTGGAAATTTCCACTTATACAGTAGTTATACTGAAAATGCAAGACATGCCTCCGGACTTGCACTATTGAATATCAAATTTAGCTTGCACTCTAAAAGTCTTGCACAGGGAATCATATTGCCTACAAATATCGGAAAACTAGTACTAAGTCTGATTAATAATTTTGTGGACAGATCTAACACAAACACGTGAGCTTGGACTGCGTGAGCCAAGGTGAACATCGCACCTCGTTACACGAACTCGCTATTGCGAAGAATGCGCCGAATCGTCTGCATTTCTTGTGTTGCGAATCATTACACACATTCTTTTTTCGTATCTCCTTCCACATTCTATCCATTAACCCCAATGTAGTTTAGGCAGTTTGAATTAAAATTTAAAAAACCCTGTGCGGTCAACCACTTTTCTTACAGTTCCTCTGACTGGCTTATTACATAGCATGATGTCACTCTTCTGTTCTGTAACCATCAGAAATGAAACCTCTACTATAGCTGTATGCATGCACCGTTTAAAGGTCCTGACATGGCTTAGTAGACATTTCCAATTTCTTACATTTTAGTACGTCAACAGTAATCCCTGATCATATCGCAGACACAAGATTTTTAAAAAGTGAAGTCATCGGGAAACTGTTAAATTTCAAGGATAATTAAACCCAACTGGCAGGGCCTTTCTCAGTTTTTCGCGAACGCGTATCAAGATTATGATTGGATTTGACCCCGTTTAATGAAGTCAGAGTAACAAGATTGTAAAAAGCTCACCGTGGGGCAACCCCGCAACCAAACCGCACACCCAGATATCTCTCTTGGTTGTTTCGTTGTCTGGGAACTTGAATAAGCTATTCTCCCTTCTGTTCTCCTCCTTGTCGGCGGTAACGGTCACCGCTTGAGCGTCGACAATACAGGCACATTAATAATCGTCATTTTAAAGCATCAAATCAAAAAATTATGCCATATGATACCCACGTACGACACTTCCGAGAATTCAACTTTGTCCTATGCAAGAAAACTGGGCCACGCGCACATTCCGTTCCACGATGACGATCATGAGGCGTATCTCGTACCGCGTATTTGTTACTACCGGGACGTCACTCTGGGTCACGCTTGCAGCGATAATCACTTTGATTTTGGAATTTCCTTTGAAAGCTTGTCCAAAAACACATGATATTATGCCCAATTTTTATTCACATATACGGTTTTCAATTACTGCTTCATGCCAGATTTTACTTGATACCAATACATCCATGAAGAAACCATTGTTGGTGGTATTCTACGATGTTTAAAGCATGCACATGGCCTTTAAAGCTTTTCTTACCATGTCTAAGATTAGGTAATTACATCTATGTCGGCCCGTACGGAGTATTTGCCAAAATACGCATTTTCAAAGGAGAAAAAGGCCTTTAGAATGATTTTGCCGATTTAATTTGCCCATACTGTTAATTAAAAAAAGATTCAATTTAACCTAGTGGAAAAAATTGCCGAATCAGTTAAATTTCAAACTATATGTTAACCTAATCAGTTCCAATTTTTTAGATATGAGAAAAAATATGTTAACTAAAATACGTCACTATGTGAAAAACGACAAAATAGCAATTAATTCTTTTCAACGTGTAAAAACAAGTATTTGCACAAATACGTCACTATTGTGAAAATTACAAATACCAATTCTACGGGAAAACGGCAAATATGTCGCCACAAATTCGTAACAATGTGACGCGCCGCGATTACTTCAAAATGCAGATAGGATAGGACATTCAGGGCACTGCAACAAGATAGATTTTCGACAAACGCTGTTGTTATGTGATTTGAGGACAATTGAACGTTTTGTAAAACGTCATAATTAGTTAATATTTTTAATTATTATCTCACTAATTAAGCCACTTTGAGGTTTAAAATTTGGTGAATATGTAGAATAGTACAAAACAAACGTACATGCCAAATTTCTCCAAAAAGTCCAAAATGTTGAATACGTCACTATGTGACACGGCTGACGATATAACGCTATAAATTGGCTGGAAGTGTCCAAGCTGTTGAACCACTAAATTTGAATCTGGGGAAGGCCTGTAGATTTACAGATTAATGAAAACTGGGTCTCGTATACAGGGGTGTGAAATTTCCTCGTGTAAGAGGATTTCCTCGTTTTGGAATTTTGTTACAGTAGGATTAAAAATTTCTTGGACAGGAGATACGCACACCTCATGTAAGCGAAAAAAGCTATGTGGCGGCTCGGCACATTCTTCGACCAATTACGCGTTGCGAAACGAGGTGCGATTTTCCTCCTAGCTCATGCAGTCCACGCTCGCGTGTGTTCGTTCTGTCCAACAAATTATTAATCAGATTGCAGTGCAAAAATGTTAGCTTTTTTTTTTGTTTCTTGTCATTTTTACTCCTTTTTTCCCTTTTCCTCATTTTTTGTCCATGGCCTCACACACCTGCATATAGGGTAGCATTTTATAGACTTGTGGGCTCAGGAGTATCTTTTGGGGTTCAGCATGGTCTTGTATGTAAAGGGTGCCATTTTACTGGCATGTGGTCTCATATAGGATCACTTGTAGAAGATTACCCAACCTTATGAATATGTTACATCCTTGAATTAAAAAATAAATTTTACAAAGCAAAACATAAACCCTGTTGACCCTGGCAAGATTTGAACTGACAAACTTTCATTACACCAGTACCATATTAAAGGTGCATTTCGTGATCCACAACCTCGTCCCTCCGATTTACCTCAAAGGTATTGAGATTTCTATATCATCTGAACCATTGGCCCAAGCATAGTATGTGTGCCGAATATTACGTGCAAATTCGATCTACTCCAAAAGAAATTTGTAATTTTGTATTTTCTGTCTGTAAACGGACAGAAATTACAGCACAGTGGTCTATGTGACAGTGTGTTACACTAATCTGCTCACAGCATCAAAACGCAACATCGGAATAAACTGAAATTTCTGAAATAACCTTTCTTTAAGGATATCTAGTGAATCATAAACAAATATAATGTGCTAGGATCACGAAATGGACCTTTAATCATGGTCCAATTTTTCAAATGATGTTTTCCCCCTCACATGATAAAATGATAATTACTGGTCTGCAATTTGAAAATTGTGGCAGATTTGCGAGCCCTAAATCTGGCCAATATGTGCACAACTCGCCCATTACTTACCCATAACATGTCAAATTAAACAAAATTTCACGCCCTCGGAGCGCTTTTTACAGACAATACGGTTATCTAACATTTTCATGTTTGCATTATGGACGGTACACTTGGAAGTGAAACTTAGATGTTAGGCCAAGTAAAGAAATAAACCAGTTGATCATCCCCGCCTGCTCCGATTTTGGACGCCGCACCGATTTTTTTTGTTATTTATTTTTTTAAAAAGCAACAACACCACCACCAAAAAGAAGGCTAAAAAAGGGAAAACAGAAGTCAACAAAAATATCGGAGCACTATTGAACTCTCGTACCTATTTTAAAGAGTATCCTTCATTTTGTTGAGCAATTTCAACCTTCTTGCATAGTACTATTTCCTAAATGCAATCTTCAAATATATCATGGTGGCCATCTTAGACATGGTGGGCATCTTTGAAAAAAATAATAAAATAATAAGGGCCTCCCTCACCAACTTTTTTCAAAAGACCGGACGATCAACTGTTTTATTTTTTTACTTGGCTTTACAGGTATTATGTCCAAAATGAGGTAAAATAACACAAAAGAATGAAATATAAGAAACCAATATTCAAGCAAATTGATTCTAAATAATTTTACCTTTATGCCACCATTCAAAATGAAAACTAGCTGTAAGCCTGTAACACTTATTAATTATAACATTACTAACTTTACGATGGGGTGTTGGAGGTCAAGGTCATTATTAAGATGAAAAATTTACATAATTAAATTTATAGACAACACCTCTGACACCGTACTAGACCTTTACTGTGAAGGTAACAAGATTTCCCATTTTTACAGGTCTGCTTTGGGGTGGACATCCATTAGGTCATCTAAAGGGAACAGTCTTTTTTTTCCCAGGTAAGACCGGGTACCCTAACCATATCACTACCAAAACTCCCTAGCACTCAATGAGTGAGGTTAGGAAAATGACACTAGTCCCAAAAGATGTGATGACATCACTGTACCACACTCATATGGGCACGAAATCGCTGACCGGACCAGCGATTCCATTGTGGCTTGCCATTCCCTGCTCATGGGAATGGTGCAGGGGCACAGAGGCCCGGGTTACGAATCCCGCCACGTACGTCCAATTTTCTTAGCTTCTATCCTTTACCACCCTTCTCTTTCTCCAAAAGGCAGTTAGGGTTAAGGAAAAATTAAAACATAGTTCAGCATGCGTCATTTTTATTCACCTTTGCATGCATTGTGCAGACCGGTGGAGGGGGTTTTGAAAAAGCGCGTGAAAAAAGATTTGAAACCTAGCATAAAACTAGGTAAAAGGTCAAAAACAGGCTGAAAAGGAAAGCGGATGAAATTTTGACTTTTGAAACATGAAAAAGGATGAAAATCAGCTAAAAAGCTGAACTCTCACAGGCTGCAGTGTACAAAAAACTGGAATCTGCTGAAAAAGAAATGTTCATTACTTGACAAGCAAGCACAGCAATGGGAAAACAAAGACTCAGAGTTTCCAATAGGCCCATGAGTGGACAGCAAAACCAACTACAATAATGTTGCACACATCAACCTGTTATAGCAGGGATAATAACATCCCACCACCAGGTTAAATTTACTGTCAGGGGAGTTGGGGGGGGGGGGCTTTGAAACAATAATCTGCTTGGGTGGCATGCAGAGGGTGTTTTGAACCAATCCCATAATGTTTTGCAATGTGCCTGTACTGTACTGTACATGTGTACTTGGGGATAAAAAATTGTTCCAAAAATTTTAAGAACCACAGGACATTTCATGATCATGAAGTACTAACGCTTTGTGGGCTAAATGAGCGCAAAAGTCAGGGTTTATATGTGTTAAGAATAGGATTTTTATGGGATCATTTCGAGGCAAAATTTTCCAATACTGGTGCATTGTGGGATTGACTCTATACACCCTCTGGGTGGCATGTAACAGGTTACAAGAGCAAACAGATGTCTTAACTAAACTTGAGTGAGTGAAATAAGGCATAAAAAATTGTTTGTTTGCCGTAACCAAAAACTTTACAGTCACTTTGTTGGACTTTATTTTAAACTATGATAACTATGTGTGGGTTCACTCTTATTGTGCCTAGTTTAGTCCTAAAACAATGGATGGTGCTATAATGGATTGGAGATAATGGCCTACATTCTGGGGCTGTCAGTATTAACCGTTTAAACGGTTAACCGGTCGGAAGGCCGTTTAAACGTGTAGAAAGTCGCTAAACGTGTAAACGGGGACTCCTTTTACCTCTCCTTTTAGTCGGACATTTTTCAT